>JABUQX010039660.1:5000-33308 GCA_015478945.1 Trachelipus rathkii
CCTCACCGACATCAACCACCTCCCAAATCTCATAATGGGAGGGGATTTCAATGCTCACCACCCTATATGGTACAACGCACAATAAACAGACCATAGAGGAATACACATCATATCTAACCTCGAAAATTTAAACATTCTAAACAATACAAACAGCCATACCAGAATTCCACCCCAAATCAACAAAACTTACATATCACCAGACATAACACTATGCTAACCGAACTTACATACTAAAGTCCACTGGTCGACACAAACCGATCTAAACTCTGACCACCTTCCTATCATCATAAAATTTCAAAATATCAACAACACAAACTACCCAACTTAGGAAAACATATACAAAACAAAAAAGCCGACTGGACAAAATTCACCAAATACATAGAAAATAACATACACCCCCTAAATATCACAAACGTATCAACGCTTAACAAAGACATACGAAACTTCACATTTCTAATCCAAAAAGCAGCTAACCAAAACATCCCCAGAGGTAACATCAAAAAATATAACCCAACCCTAACACCTGAAATCAAACAACTAATCAAGCAACGCAACTCACTTAGAAAAACAACACCAACATCTCTACAAACTTTGACACAGATTAACACCTTAAAGTTTAAACACCCAAATCATCAATCTAATGAAAACGCATACTTCGAATAATTTCCAAACTTTCCTCACCAAGAACATTCAACACACAAATAACACCAGAATGTAGAAAACAATAAAAATACTGAAAAACCCATACTCATGAATCTAGCAAAAACCCAAACACACAAAACCCTCAATCCACCAAACAACAAACATTCCAGCTACTCACTTTGCAGAACAAAGTCAAAAACCCACACACTCTCAAAACTGGAAAATCATAAAAGCCCTCAAGAAAATAAAACGCAACCATGACCTAACAATAGAAATAACCACAAATGACATAGAAAACACTACAAAGGCCCTCAAAAACTTTCCAGCAACAGGCCCAGACAACATTTCAAACAAACACCTAGGGAACACTGCTTTAACCCAATTAGCACAAATATACAACAGTTCCATCAGCCTAAATTTCATTCCCCCAATCTGGAAAAAGCTATCATTATACCCAAACAGAAACCAGGAAACAAACCCTCTGACCCTTCATACTATAGTCCTATTTCTCTATTATCAACATTATACATATTTCTAGAAAAAATCATACTAAACAAAATAGCACCACATATCGGCAAACCCAAATTCCAACACGGCTTCAAACAAAATGATTCAACCCACAATCAATGGTTTAAACTTAAAACCCACTCACAAAAAAATAATCATAGCAATAGATACTAACAAAGCTTTTGATTTCCAATGGATTTCCAACTTAATATCAGGAAGAACAGTACAAATAAAAACAAACAACACAAAATCCTGGACTGTAAACATCAATAACGGAGTACTCCAAGGTGAAATTCTATCCCCCACATTATTCAACCTATTCATAGCCAACCTCTCACAACCACAAACAGACCACGCAAACATAACTTACGCGGACGACATTGTCATAGCCACTACACATCAGAATCTAAATACTGCCACAAACCTGACGCAACAATACACCAATCAACTCCAAACATGGACACCAGACAACAGAATGTTCGCCTCACCAAACAAATCATCAACCACTTTAATCACCAACGACCGCCAACTCGCCCCCCCCCCCGCCAAATCTACTTAAATAACATTGCCATACCCTTCAATAAAACTCCCAAAATCCTCGGAGTAACACTTGACACTCATCTCACCCTTACAAAACACATTGGAATCACAATTTCATCAGCAAACAGAAAACTGAACATACCAAGAACCATCGCCGGCGCAGACTTCACAAGCAACAAACAGATATTAGCCAACATATACAAACAATACATACGTTCGACTCTGAACTATTGCCTCTCCAATTTGGCACCCCACTACTGACTAAAAAGAACATAAAGAAACTCCAAACGACACAAAAATCACTGTGCATCATAACAGGATGTACATCAACAACACCACAACAACACCTACACGAAGAAACTAAAATACAGACCACCAAAGTAGTGATGTACACCGGAGCCCGACCGGTGACGTCACGCTTTTTGTGTATGTACGTAAGTGCCGTAGGCACCTACGTACATACATGGTCTACGACCATGTGCGTACATTACTTTTTTTACTGCTATTTTAGTGGTGTCACGCTCTTTCGTGGGTATACGTAGGTGCCGTAGGCACCAACGTACACCCCCGTACACATGGTCGAAGATCATGTCCGTTCATTACCATTGTCATGCTCTTTCATGAGGCCTTTTGGCAGAGATCCCCTGGCTCTGTGTGTTTCACACACGCTCAGTGTGTGTGAGCAATACCAGTGTGCTCACGTAGGTATGTGAGTGATTTTTAACGATCTCTGTGACTGCTCTTGGTGCTCATCGAACCCTGTGCTGCTCCCCCACTGCTCAGAACCATATCCCCACAACTCGCGATGACTGCTTCCTCCACTCCGGCCCTCTCCACACTCGGTGACAGCTCCTCAGCTTTGACCCCCCCTCTGCCGACGGTTATCGAACTCGTAGGGGATCCGTTACGTTACCCCCACCGCCTCTCACTTTCTTTCTTAGCTCTCGACTTGGAGAACACAACCGCCCTGTAGGGCATGTGTCTCATGAAACTCCCACCTCCCCTATCGCGACCCGGGAGTGGTCATTCAAAACGAAAGCCGCCGGCCGAACGCGAACCTCTGCTTATCAAAACCGCCATACCAACTTTAGAAGTCGTAAACCGCTAAGCCACATGTAGACGACCTGAAGGCCTGATATTAATTAATTAATTAATTAAAGGAACGAAATAAGTTTATATTATTATATATATATAAAAAAATTTTATTATATATATATATATATATATCATAATATATATAATATACTATATATATATATATAACCAAGTCTTTATTGCTAAACTAAATAACATCTTTCAATTTTCTGTAACTTATTAAAAGATATCGTTGTGCAATTTTAGTTTTCTCCATTTCATTTCTTGACTCTATAATTTCTTCTACTATTCAATAAATTTCGAATCAATGTAAACAGGAAGATTTAGAAACATTTTAATTTATCTAATTTCATCTCGGATCACCAGTATGCCATTTGGAAAGAACGTCATCATTTCTTTCTTGCAACTATACTCTTAATTCAGGCTCTATGACATTTGAGAAAATTCTTATTTTGATGATGTAATAATCAGACTGTGATTGGTCTGACTACTGACTATCTAAATTTTTCGACTATCATTAAAACTATGATTATTACCTTGCATTATAGATTTTTTAATATATATATATATATATTATATATAGATATATATATATATATATATTATACTATAATATTATACTATATATATATATATATAATATATTATATATAATAAATTAATATTGTATATTATTAATAATATTAATATGTTATATTAATGATATATAATATATATATAATATATATATATACTATTATATATATTAAATAATATATATATAGTAGAGTTCTGACTGAAGTCCGAGTCAGTATGTAGTTACTGCATAGGTAATGAGTAGGGGGGGGGGTAGGAGTACTAACTCGTAGTGGAGGTAATATTAATAATATACTTATATATATAATAGTTGCAATATGGTTACAGTTTTTTAATGGAAAACTTGAGTGTATCTGGACGTGCAGGATTGTGAGGTGTAAAGAGAAGAATCAAACTGTAGGGTGAAGTCCCCTAAAGAGTGCAAGGGGGGGGGGCTCCAGCCCGTTATACCGTTAATGATATTTAACAGCGTATTATGTGAACTCCTAAGATTTCGAGAAGAAAGCTGAAAAAAATCCACCTTGAAAGTTCAGTTCTTAATTCCAAAGTTATTCCCAGCAACATTTTAACAAAAGGAGATAAATGTGAATATCAAAGGTAATTTAAAAAAAGTAGTTACTATTCATCTTGAACGATTATAGCACTATGGGAAAGGCTGGCGATACAGGTTTCGAGAAGATCGAAGATGCGAATTGCCGATTTGTTAGCCATCAAAGGTTGAATAGAGAATATCGTTAATAATGTATATTTTAACGATTGAGATGCGAGCTGTACAACTCGGAGTGTACATCTACAAAGAAAAGAACAGTTTCTGAATAATAAGAAAAACAAACAGGAGTTATTTTTAAGAGAAAGGAAACTGTCGAAAGAGAAAGAATAAAAAGACCTCTGAGGAGAAATCGCTTGTAATGGAGTTATTCTATTGGTAAACTACCATTTCTCAGCTACATAGGATTTCCTAAACAAATCAAGAAGATTAAGTCTGTATTAATGAATACGGTAATTTCAATAGGCTTTTCTATACGATCGTTGTTAGTATTTCACCATGCGATAACCATTTAATATAGCATAACGAGTGCAAAAAAGATAAATTATTTATAAAATGTCAAGCATAATGACCTCTCATATACACACACCTCAAAAATATAGCAGCTGATTTGTTGGTGCGGGCGATTGGTATATTATCGTACCATTGCTTTGCAAACTGAATTAGAAAATGGAAATATATTGTTGAAACGTTATATTTTTGAATTAGAGAAACTTAATATAGTCTTATGCTTTTATACAATCTTTGTGTTTTCAATTTATTTATTATAGTAAAATATATAGAGGATAAAATGTATATTATCAATATGCACTATCACTGATTCCTAACTAAACACACTTCAGGTTAAACATCATCGTGATGTTACATAATATCCTCATGACCCCATCTGAGAATACTTTAGTCAACAAAACATTTATACAGATAGTAGAGTTAATTATTAATAAATTACGACCAATGACTATATTATTAATATTATATAGATTTAGAAAAAAATGAAATAGAAATTGACAAAAGCAAATATATAATTATTTTTTTGTAATCATATTATAAGAAGTAAGAGAGAGTAAGATATATATATATATAGTTAGAGATATATATGATAGGTAATGAATGAATAGTATATGAGGATAGTAAGATGAGAGATATATAGAATAATATAGAGAGTAAGTATATTATACATAGATCAAATAAATAAGAGTAGTAATATGATAAGACTTATTATATATATAGTAGATAGATAAATGAACAATAAGGGTTATTTATTTTAAAACTCTTTATTTAATATATCATAATACTACCTCTTTCATTATAAGTTATTGAAATCAAATAGTTAAAATTCTCAAATCAATTTATCAGTTCTCACGTTACTACGAACCAATACATATTACAATCTGAGCTCAAGAACTAGTCTAATTCTTTTTTTCCTAACTTCATGAATCAGCTGTTAAAACTAAGAGAAAATAATGATGGATCAAGGATATCGTTATACAGGACCAGTGATTCAAAGCTGCCAAGCATTTCGTCACTAATAGTCAGTATCTCGCATACGATGTAGACGCATGTGATCATTTATACATTCCCTGACTGCTAAAGGGATTCTCGATAAGCTATTATACTTTGATTCAGTGACGATTTCTTCTATATCATGCCTATATTAATGTAACATCTACCCTCTTATATAAAATGAGCTACGCCTATATATATATATATTTATATCATTAAATATAAATATATATATTTATTAATATAATATATATTATATATATTTATATATATATTATATTATAATATATATATAATTATATATGTGAGTAGTCCTCTTAGAATGTATAAGTGTACAATCATCAATAAAATCCAATTTATATATGGAGGGGCGCGTGACGCCCCTTGTTACTAACAGTGGAAAATGTAACGATTAGAGCATTTTTCTTGAGGGTATATCCCCCCTAAAAGGGATGGGCTATCTTATTATTAGGGTAATATGTATATATACATTTTAATAGTAAGAACGCCTATATTTACCCTTGTAGATCAGTCTATATATTCCCCTCACTGTAGTAGAAGTGCATATTATTTCCATAATAAATATCGAACGTGTTAGTGGCTACTATGATAAACTACTCATGTGCGCGGCTGTTAGACCTGACGCATATATACAATATGATGGATATATAGTATATACTTTACTTAGATACTTATACTAATTAAGAAGTATCTAATAACATATTTACACTCACTATATAAGCATACTTTATGATATATAAGTATTAAGTGAATACGTCAATCTAGGTGTATATTAAAGTTAACTAATACCCATTAGTAGGCCGGTCTAGTAGTATATCGATCAGCCCATTGTTACTTACTACTCCATTATAATACTAGCATAATATATCGACGGTTTACCTTAAACTTTTCATCTATTCTGTGCGCGCTATAGCTCTCAGACTTACAGACATAAGTAACGCGTGTGTCACCAGTCGGTACGAGTAAGACTCGCTCGGCTAAGTCCTAAAGTTCTTACATTGTGGAATGTATTTCTTTCGTTTATTAAACCCTTATATATTCTCTTTTCACCTTGAATTATGAAATGAATACTTTACCGTTAGTTATCAAAAACTATTCGAGTGGAAAACAATTTTCTCCTATGAGCCCAATTCTAATAGAGTATGCAATATATGTATACCTCACTATACTAAACATATTTTATAATTGTTATTATATTTGACTAACATAAGAGAAAGTTGAATTATCGTGCTCTCTCAAATATACACTAACGGGATCACGCTCTTGTAGTGACGTCCAGTTATGTACGGATCCTCTAAGTAAGTTATTATATTTTAAAATATTTTATGACACTCCATAGTTAATTACATTTAAATTACTGTAAATTACTAACAAAAATAGAATTATCAAATTATATATAATAAGATAATTAGTGAAATATAATGTATTATATTTTTTCATTTTATATAAAATATTGTAATATAATACTAAGAATAAATAATTATATAAAGTCATATATATATATATTATATATATATAATATAATAATAATATACATAAAAATTATATATACCAGAAATAAAATTATCGCACTTTTTCATTTACCAGAGATAGCTTTTATAAATTTAATAACTAAAATAGTGTTAAGATCAAATATATCTTATATCGTTACTCCCCGGTTAACGTAGTAATTGTCAAAGGACTTATGCCGTACGTTCGTTTTCTTATCCAAAGTTTCGGTGGTAATACGGCTAGCTTTAGATGTCAATACTATAAACTAAAGAGGCCGATATTATTTCCAATGGAAAGGTTATATAGAGATATAGAATAAGTAAAAAATAAGTCAGAACTACGTAAATGAGTTATGATTGTGAGTGTTACATAATAGCTTACACTTATTAATGCCCGACACGTTCGCTGGTATAAATATAAGCCCTAAGCTGATTACTTCGTGTTACAATTTCTTTGTCGTATTGGGGTGGAGACAAATATGTGAACATGCCCTTCTAGTCACTTTAAGTCACTGAAGAATGATCCGTTGATCAAATAATAATTTAGTTCCTTATATTCATAAGGTCAGCAGAGTAGTAGTGACCTACACTACATATCTATACGCTATTTAGGCTGAGTAAGGCCTTCAACGTTTCACACACAAGCACCGGAAGAGTCATACATCGGTACGAGAGAAAACCAACAAGCACCATTGAAGACCGGAGCAAGTCAGAAGACGTTCGACAGTCTCATAAATCGGTTTAGTCTGGTCAATTTAACGATATTATTATATAACTATCTAAATGAGTAGGTGAAACACTGAATTTGAGCAGTGTTTGAAATTTCAGGACTTTGAGCAATCGTGAAGAGCATCACCTCCATAATAATACTGAAGTGACCGCTTCAGGGCTCATGGCCCTGGTGTCGACCTATTTGGGACGAAGATCCCTAATTAAGTAGTATAGAGCGAGAGACAACTAGCGACATGTCCAGTCATGTGAACGTTCATGTACCTAGTACCCGACAGGTATTACGATGCGAGGACGGTATAGTACTAGTAGACTCTCTCGTCGTCATTATGTAGCAACAATCGGGACTTAGATGGAACCCCAGTCTGCATTTTTGTTTGGCTTCACACCCGTGTTATGCCCTGCGTTTGATCTTCTCTTTCCTCGCGCTCTGGTTATAATTTAACACTGCCTCGTGTGCACCATTGTTATAGGTTGGCACTGTGGTTTTCTTATGGAGCCCATAGTGTATTGTCTCTTTGGCCTTGTATTTTTTAGCCGTGTGAGCTTTTTTGCGTCTTCTGTGATCTTCGTTTTGGTGGCCATTCGATCTCTTTCTGTGGCGCTTCGCGCAGAGGGGCGCGCGCCCACGGCCTCCTGCGCCGGCCCCAGTGCCACTTTTTCGAGCGACCAGCGCTCCTGCCCTTTATCGTGGCGCCCCCCTTTGTCTTCCATGGCGTCAATTTTGGAGTCCCCTAACGCTAATTTTTGGACCTTTGCTATGACATGTTCCTGATAGGCGCTGTATGTTACTCTCCGTATTTGAAATGACCTTCGAATATCCTGACCTTGAGACCAATGTTCTCTGTATCTTTTCGTGAATCCATACCGCATCCTTTACGCTCATCCACCTGTATATGTATTACGTCTCTCTCCTCCTAACTTAACGGGATGTTATAACAGCGCAGTGAACCTTGACATCATACCGTCCTGTATGAGTATCTATCCCCAAACCTATAAGAGTACAACAACAGAACGCCCAGCCCACAACATCACATACACACACTTTCTGACCAACCCTACATGACACACAACACAACACACACGAGCATTCGAGCACAACCCACACCCCGCCATTGATACTACACTCCCTCACATTTGAGCCAATAACTCCGTCCAGCCTCCCTCCCCGCTTCGCCGCCACCCACAGCAGTCGCTTATGACTGCAAGGGACATGCTGCTTCACTGTTCGAGGTCTCGTAACCTTTGTTGGTCATTATATCTCATAAAAATCATAACATAACTCGGGATAGAATCCTACTGGACCAGACCTTATGCCACATATACATGTGTGTCTTTGCTTTTGGATCGATTTTAGTCCTTTACCACATCCAAACCTGCAGACTTGTGGCCGATGCAAGATATTTTTATTATCAAGTCTATATAAGCGTGCCCGTGGATATCTATCTATCTATCGTGTGTAATCTAATAAGCTAATCAAATAGAGTAATTATAATATATGAATAATAAGATAATAATAATAAATTAAAAATTAATAGAGATAAAATTTATTATTTTATTTATTGAATAATAATAATTTAATGTATAACCGACTTGTTATCAATACCTACTATTTATTATGCAAACACATATATCCTAATACTCTACTCAACCCAATCATCATTAAGTACTTATCCCGCTTCTATCCTATTCTCTCTTCAGATTCTTTTTTCATCCTTGAATTGATGTTCTTTCATTCGTATTTGTGACTCATCAGTTGATGTGAGCAAAGAGATAACCCTATCTATCCTACTCTCATAAACAACCTGCCATAAATCCATGACGAGCAAGTTTATTTTGTATCATTAAATTGATTTTTTACATCATTGTTTATTATTGCGGATACCAGCATCATAGTAACCGCACGTCTCCAGTATGCTTATTATATAATAATTATAAATCAATCTTTATGATCTACTAATATTATGTAACCTATAATATTATATATTAAAAGATAAAGATATTTTAGATGTGTTAAATATGTTAACATATATCTTTTATACTTGTATATATATATATATACTTAATACTATATATATATCATAGCCCGATTACTACGTTGACACTTATAACACATACAACATAGAATGCAAACAGTGCCAATCACCTTATATAGGTATTATTAATATCACTAACTGCGACGTACAGAGATTTTGGCCCTGAATGCCAAGTGACTAATATATTTGGCCTATAACCTCCTCCCACTGCTTTTTTTGTTCAGAATCAAACAAATTCCCTTATTCCCTGGTCCGTCCAGGAGGGCAATATTGAGAACCCAAATTATTAATTTTGTGTAATACCTTTATCGTGATTTCAAAGGGGGTTTATAACTCCTAAGGTTTACTTACATTCTATTATTGTGACCTTGTTAGGTAATAATTTGATAGCTAGCCTACAACTTACTGATGGCCTCCATCAATTTTAATGACTCATCTTGTCGAGTTTTATATTCTATTTTGCATTGAGTTTCATCTTTATGAACTATCATACTTATTGCTAAATGACAGTATCTATTTTGGACAGGCTTTCAATCTTTGCGCGTAGTTATGCTATTATGATACTCCATAGATAGTTGCATTAAAAAAAATAAGATAGGTGCAACGAATCTTTTGATTGTGAGCTGAACTAGACAGCCTTCCTGACCTAGCCATTAATCTAGTATTGTTTCCAGACTAATTATTTTATGATGGTTCAGTACACTTTGTATGGTTCCCAATGAACTCACGTAATGCGGTTAAGTGTCTAAGTGAGTTTTAGTATCCTAAAATTTATTCTTTAGGATTAGCTTACTGTTGCTATAATAGTCTTATACCTTTTAAAAATATTTGTATATATATTATAAGTATAACGATAAGAACTGATGCCATATTAGAGTGTCCTCTATATATATATAAGTAGTAGGTAAATGCCAATAAGTAGTCCAACGATGAGTGCCATACATAGTGCCACTACTGATAAGTGGCCACATAATTAAGTGCCACTATGTATATTGCCATAACTTTTTCAAGTCCTTTATTCTTAGGACTCCCTACTATAGAGCCTAGAATAGCTCCTAATTATAATGGGTGTTCTCCCCTATAATGAGTTAATAATGGTATGAGGAATCGATTGGGTTATATTATAAGTTACTAGGATGCTTCCTACTATGAGTTTAGGTATCATTTTAACCGTATTAAACACTAATTTGTAAAAATAAATAAACACAATCATAAAATTATTTTGAGTTATATATGAGTCTAGAAACTTAAGTAGTCTACTGATTAAGCCTAAGCTCAGTAGTCTACTCTCGTATGTAGATACCGCTAATATTGAATTTTCAAGTTACGTCTGAGGTAAGTACATAGTCTAGATATATGAGTTTTATTTTATTGACGAAAATTTCCATGAATACTTTAATATTCTTATTTATTCATAACATATTATCAAGCAAACTAAAATCAAATACATAACATTGTTTAATAATAAATATATATATATATATATATATAATCTTTTATAATTAATATAATAAGATAAATAGAATAAAATATAATTATACTATATATTTCTAGCCGCCAACAAGTCAACAACATATATCCGAGACGTAAGTGAGCCCTAAACACCCTTACTTTATCGCCACATACCCATGAACACAATAGGCACATAATGAACTGACCTTTCTCCATTACACATTGCTTACACTTACGGCCCTAGTCATGAGATACACGATCACACACTATAAGACATCATCACATATCACTCAGCACTCACCTATTTTAGAGATCAACGTATTTATAAAAACAAAACTAATCCAGCACCAACATCGGATAATAAGACACATTTCTGTGAGTCCAAACTTACATCCAATAGACACTCATACTCCAAAACAATATAGCTCGGTCAACCAGTGATAGACACTTATGCACCACGCTTTAACACACAGCGACGAGGCAAACCATTTCACTCGATCTCATAGACACATTAAACAACCACAAAACGCATAAGAGCAGCGTGGGAGCACTTTTAACCCGAACACTGGAATATGGTACAACTTTAATGTACTCACACTCGGCATTATCGACTTTCTCACGTTCGACCGATTCATACCAGCTGTTGCCACCCTCTGTATACGGAAGCAGCCTGACACCCTCCCGTACGTTTTAGCACACGCTCTTCACCACATACGCCGGCGCGACGCGCGCCCCGTTGTCCGCCAGGGTTCGCCCGTTCGAAGTCTCTACCGACCTCTTAATAGTAACACTTTACATTTTGCGAGCACAGGTACACGAACCCTTCACTGACAGCACTTCCTCGGCAGTCCTTCTCTCTTCGCGGGCTGCGCGCGTCATCAAATCATAAATTGATGGACTCATACATCTGAGATACTCTTGGATACTCCTCCTTCTAGCCCGTGATGGGTATCTACAGATTCTTCTGTCGCTGAGTAAAGCATCGCTCAATCGTATGCACTACATTCTACTGTGCTAACTTACGCGAGTCCTCTCAGTCCACCTATAATTTATATGACTTTCTAATTCTGTTAGTGAAGTCCATCTGGTTATGAATAATGTTGCGGGGGAGTTCATTCAGTGTCGTCATAATTAAGGTGATCATAATTCATTTTAATAATATTGTTTTTATATTAACTAATTAAAATAATGATTTATTTATATCATATTGATATATAATAGTTCACATCCCATGATACCTATTATTTAGAACAAGATAAATATTGTTGTCTACCCTATAGCAATAAGCTGTAACACCAGAACGCCGCAGTATTGATCCCTCCGGCGATGATGTGCCCTAACACCTCTCAGCATCACCGAGGTGCAGACCCGTCCGCGGTTACCGCCGTGCGTTGTCAGTCCCGTCATTTAGGCGCAATTATTTCCGCAATCTCCGCCCACGGCGATGCGCACCGCAGGTGCAATAATTCCGCGTACCCGCCCGTCCGCGGGTCAGCCCCGTCTATAAGGCGCATAATATGTCCCGCTAATGCTAGAATGAATATAATTAAAATATATATACTTAAATTATTCATTATCATTTTTATTTTCATATACTATAAACATTTATTTTATTAAATAAAACATTTTCGCGATCCTTAATAAATTGGTATAACCTCGTTACGTAAAGGCCTCTGTGTGATAATATCAAATACAGAAAGTAATAGATAGTAGTGTATATATATGAGTTTTATAAGATATCCTCATAGTATTAGGAAATGAGATACTATTCTTGAATGTAGAATTTATACTAGAAACTAATACTTTAAGATCGTCTGTTAGAAATTAAAAATACAAATTAGATATTTTGAGTAGATATCGATTGTTAATAATATTGTGTCTTGAGAAATCTATGATAGAGCGAATATTATATTAATAGTCCGAAATCTACTATACTTACAGATCTTAGATATACAATAAATATCTCAGCCTAATGAGAGATGCATAGAAAGTGTTTCTCACTTAAGCACAGTGAGATTTTTGTAAAAATATTTGATAATTATATTGTAATATTACTAAGTTTTATCTGCTTTAATATCCATAAAGATAGTTCTCTCTCGAGTCTTGTGAGGTAAACTCACTACTATTTTTCTACTTCGATGTCACATTACACTCTTCTTTTGCAAATAGTTTACAATATAGAAATAATCTAGCGTAAATCAACTAATAAATATGGTGCTAGTAAAGAGAAATTTCCCATATATTGGACGAACTAGACTGAAGGGTGAAGATAGTGCGTTTAATGCTCTATTTGTTGTCGAATCATATGAAGATTATAATCTTCTTATTATCTCTGCTTCTAACTCATATTTTTTACTGCTTTAACTTCATATAATTTATTAACATGTACATGACCCTTTTAAGAAGCAGAAACAGGAAATCACTCATGGGTATACATAAGCAAAAGGCGCGCCCCCTTCCAATTTAGCTATGTCTTTATTGTTTTTATCTGCCTTTACTTCCGTTTGATTAATGTCTTATGGTAATCTTCATATATTTTATTACTAGACTTATTCAACTCATAACATCTAATTAACAATAATATAATTATTACATTAACCTCTAAAGCAGTATATTCTCAAGTTATAATATAATCAATAGAGGTTAGTTATACATTATCAACAAGGGGTGTTTTAGTATGTAGCTTTTTTATTTTAACTGCTTAATCTGCTTTACTCATTAATGTTTTTATCTGACTATTTACTAGCTTTATTAACTATAAATATGCTAAATTTTTATTTACAAATATTTTTTAACATTTTGTTGCTCTTTATTTTTGTTTAAATATACTTTTTATTTGGTTAAGGTATTATTATTTTTTTTATTCGTTTTAATTCGTTGAAATTAAATACAATTTGGTATTATTTTTAATAAATGTTTCAACTCAGGTGAAATATGGTAGTATTATATAATAGTGTGTAATATATATAGAAATAAAATATCATAATAAAAAGAGTAGTGTTAGTAAATAAAAGAAGGCTCTGGATCAAACACTGTGATCATGTTAAGAACCCTGTAGTCTGAACAGATTCGTTTACGTCAAAACTTCAGGTAAGTGAATTTCGGTTGTAAGTGTCTGGTAGAAGGAAAAAAAAGATGAAGAAAAAGTAAAGAAAAATAACACTAAAGAAGATATATATAGTTAATTTAAAATTTAACACACAACGCAGCCAAACACCTTACACATCACACTATATCAAACAACTCAAGTTAATGCAATCAAAACTATATACAATACAATCATACACTATATACAATACATTTAAACACTGTAACATGCACCTCAGTATATATCAAAAATCATATTATGTATACTCAAAAATGTAGTAAGCAATCAATATTTAATAATGATAAATAAACTATTTATAAAAGGTTTTTATTAATGCAAACACGTAGTACATTTATAGTTATACTCAATTCCATAATTAATATAAATAGAAATATTCAAAGTCTTAAACTCTATAATAAATCAACCTTATCCTTTGAAACAAAGTAAATATTATTATAACTGTTTTAAAATACTTTTATATATTGATTTATAAATTTTATTAATAGTATATTAGTGTTTAAACATAACGCTATACTATCTAATATTCTATTACCGTGTATAGAAGCATATTAGATCATCGAGTATATCTAGTTATATTGAGTCTAAGCTCTCTAATGTCAACCCTCATTATACCATCCAATAGTCAATACCTCACTTTATTATTTGTTCTATTGACTTACGCTTTACACATCGTTTAGACATTATGTAAATTATATGATTGTTTATTAAAAAATTAACAATAATTAATTTATTAGACGTTCATTCGCTGCTAGTCCATTTGCTTAGCTACCTCATATCTCCATCCGAATAATGTATTTCTAGTCATAAATAATCTATTCATTTTTAAGTTTTCTTTTAATAAATTAAAAATTACCAAAATACGAGTTTTGCATTGCTATTCTAATCTTTACATTTATATCTTGTTTATGCTTCCTGCGTCATGTGTCTACATCGATAACCAGAGTCCTTTCCAGAAGATTCGATATATATCTATCCTCTATAAAGTTATGATATTAATTTAATTCACCTCATTACTAAGATATTTTCTTTTATTATTATCTGGATTATGGTACATTGAGATCAATTTCCAACACGAGTAATAAACACTATAAACAACCCGCACTCTACTGTACAGTATACGAAACTTGACCTCTACTCTCATAGGTAAAAATAGTGGTTGTAAAATATAACATTATCATTTTAGGCACTAAATATTTATATAGGATAAGTACCTGAGTTATTTCCTATACTCTCGTAGGCGAAAATTCTTGTGAAAGACAAGATCCCTCATGCTAACTTATTAAAGATATATAAAACAATCAAACTGAAGTTCTCTGCGTAGTGTTGCTGTGATACTCCAGAGAGCATTGGTTCCAATAACTACTTCTGACAAGGTCTCTCAATTAGGCCTAAATTTATAGAGTTAAGACTGATCTCTTTTTTTTGTATATCCTAGAGAGCTATTTTAAGCCTATAAAACCAGGGCTAAAATGATTATCAATTAATAGAGATCAAGATATCAGAGAATTCATATGTTATATAATTATATTTTATATAAATTATATTTCTAAAATCAAACAATTATGCTAGATCGGCAAGATCCTTTAAACAGGTTCAAAAATGAATAATAATGTTTATCCATTTATGTGGATTGGATAACGGTTAAGTAATCCTTATCACTATACACTGGGCGCATGTGATTTGGTCTAGAGAATTAGGTGTTTATCGCTTTTTATCGTTTTAGTGTATGTTATAAAAACATGTTTTTATTTAATTTATCCTGAGCCTAAATAGTTTAGTTTTCGAGTGGTTAAACACTGGAAAGGAGCTAGTACACACATGATAAAAGAGAGAAAATAAGTATATATTATATAAGTAATATGTGAGAAAAAAGAGATAAGATGTGAATAAACTAAAAACTTTTGCGCTATGATATATTAGAGAAGAGATTTAAATAAAGTAATTATACCTTACGAATAATTAAATAATAGAAATACCTAATATGAAAATGATTTTTTGAAATATGATCTAATTCAATACTGATTTATTTATTATTATTATATATATATATATATATATATATATATATATAATTATTTAATTTATAATTATATTATATATTTTATCATTATATATTATATTAATTTTCATATTTATTATTATAATATATATTAGAAATTCTATATATATATAACTTTTGTGAGAAGATAGTTTTGTTTTAGCTTCTATAATTATATAATCATTGAATTATTATCTAATTATTTAATATTTATATGAAAATATATTACAAAGATAACTTATGTAAGGTACATATTTTACTTCTGACAAAATTGAGGTTGGTTATTCATCTGTAAAATCCATCTAAGGCGTCTTACAGAGTTTTCGATTACTAAGCATATATTGAATGATATTATTTAACACAAATTTTATGATTATTATTAATAATAATTTATACTAAATATATATATGAAGCATTATTCTAATATATTATATTTAATTTAGGAGATATTATTTTAATTTTAGTTTATGTATAAATGTCTTATATGTATAATGAGCTTACAGCTATTTTTTCGTTATTTACTTTCTCGGCTATATATGAAGGAGTGTTAATTTTTTAATATGACTTTTATATTACAGCTATAGTATTTCTTTTTGGACGCTCTTCATATAAGCTTATTTTTATACATATACAAATTTTTATTATTCATCTAAGTGGCTAATGCTTAAATCACCATTTATTATTACATCATATTGATAACAGTATGTAACAGTCTAGACTACGGAACATGTATAATAATTAATAACGGATCAATGGGATTAATTGTAAGTAAAGGTAGAAAGTATTATTTCTGGTTTTTAGTATATTAATATATGTTAAACTGTGCCTTATTAAACTAATTCAAATTTACTAAAAGAACCGTTAAGAATTTTTCCTTAATCGATAAGTCTGCATATTCACTAGTTATTGATATTTAAAATTATAGTTATGCTTTCCATGAAGATATTGCTGTATTCTGCCAGTTTTTATTTACTATTAAGATTCTGTTGTGTGTATATATATTTGTTTATTACTTGATGTAATACAAGCAAAAATGTTATATAAGTTAAACATATATGATTAGTACTTTAGTGAACTTGATTATTTATAACTTTCTTTTATACTAATCTCACACAACACTCAACATGTATTTGACCCACCATTCATGTTGAGCTACATAATTGTCGGATATGTTATATATTAAAAACTCTCTAAATATCTTTTAATACTCTATATTATCAAATATTTGACTCAATCATTTTATATACATATTAGCGATATAGAATAGTTATCGGTATCTCTATAAGTTAATAATTCATATCTACATATGATAAAGTTCCCGATCAAGTAATATCAATTAGAATATTTACATTACTAATGGATATAATCACCTAGCATCCAAATATATTTCCCCCCTTTCTGATCCGCCTACAAAGATACGATTTCTCTCCTCAGAGTATGTATTAAGTGATTAACACGTAAATTCGCTCGTACTAATTTCTCATGAATGATAAAGCTCTGAGGACGTCAGAGCGTTATACACTCACACAGATTCGATTATCATTCGATGACATCTAGAGTTCATCACGATAACTGCTACGGTGCCACTCGTTAACAATCGTGCGTGGGCTTATTTGGTTATGAATTATTGCTACATCTCTGACGTTCATGAACAGTATCAAATTCGCTCTAACAGTCACGTTCGATTTTTCACCTTAAAACCAAATCCAAACAAACACTACAAAACAACTACGACCAGACTAGTTGCGAGCTATCTTTACATCAAACATTAACGTGTTTCAGAGTCGACTAAACAGTTGGTGTAATATTATATATATTATATAAGATATATATATATATTATACTAAGATATAACTATATATATATATATATATATATATATATAATATAATATATATATTATATATATATATACCTGTCATATCATGTGTGGAGTCGACTTCACACACGAATGTCCTTTAAGTATACTTAGACCCATCCATCTAAATCTAGTCTTTCATCAAATTATAACACCATTATGTTGATAGCGAATAAACGTTGACATTAAGCAAAATTCCTCTGCGAATCTAACCTTGACAACGTTTCGTCCTTTAGCTTTTTCAGGCTTGAGAAATATAAAGTCATTTATTTATGTTGTATCGAAATAACATGATTTCTAAGTAAAAAACTATTTGATTACACATGACTCTTAAGTCTTAAAGACCCGATGTGGGCTAGAACCCCCCCAACTGCGAGGCGCATCAGTCATACACTTTATTCACCAGACGAGTAACTTTACACGCTTGTTAGGTTTAAGTACGATGTTGTGTCCTCTTCATTCCTGCCCATGTCATGAAAATTAACTTAGTAAAGATTCTATTACAACATCAGGCTACTGGAAACTATTGAACAGTGAAAATGTGTTAGACGGATTACTTATGCTAGGTTCCACCCCATAAATTAAGCTAGAATGCGATACAGAGTGCGTTAAAGTGTTGCAGATAGTAGTGCTAGAGTATGTAGTAGCAGTAAGTCAGTACCTACAGTGGATACCTATAATGTAGCCTGTCAGTAGTTAGGAGTAGCTATAATACAAGTAGTAGTATTTTGTATTAGTTCAGATCCTATGGTCATGCATACACAAAACATGCAGTCACTTGATATTTATAGCATCAATAAATAATATGTTTGAAATCCATTCTACTAAAAGAGTCGATAGAAGTCGACCGGATGAACTAAGCCGATAGTTTATAATACTCGAAATATTATTACTCGGCCAATCAGTGTGTAGTCCGAATTGATATGTAAGAAGTTACAATATTATCGATCTACGACATAACGTAATAATATACAAGAAGAAATACAAACGTCCATAAGAAGGGTAGAAGAGACTAGATGAATAGTTTTAGGAAAGAAAGTGAGTTTTATAAAATAGCTAAAGTAAGAATTGCTGTATCGTTGGTTTCTGAAGATAAATCAGCAGCAGTGAAACTAAGTAACTAGATTGAAAGCGAAGGTGAACCAGGTAAAAAGGAAGTGGAGCATTGGTATGCAGTAAAAGTATATCGATGTAAGGGCCCACTCTACTCCTCTGCAAGCCTCCATCGCTGGAATTACATATACAATATAATAGTATAATAATAGCTGAGGAGATAGTAATTGCATTAGTTAGTGACCTAGTGCGATCGATGAAATCACTGTCCTATATAAGAAGAAGAAGAAGGCAGAAGAGAATAAAAGAAGAAGAAAAAGGTATAGAAGACGAAGAAGAAGAAGAAAAACGACTACACTCCTCACAGCCTCTGAGCGTGGAATGGTATCTTAGCCACTCACTAGTTAGAAGCTAAAGATTCCGATAGAATGTAGTGTGTAGCTAGTTCCATCGGTGTTACTAGTAGTCTCTCGTGTAGTTAGTTATTATGAGTAGCAGTGACTGATATGAAACCCTACTTCCCTGGGGGTTAGATCATAGTGAAGTTGACATGGCATCATTGAATGTTATCCAAATGGGAAAAGATAGCTAAAGAAAGAGCGAAATAAGAAGAAAATAGTCATCAAATGTGATAGTCAGTATGAGTGTCAGTTAGTAGTAGAGGAGTTAAGTTGAGGCAGTAGGAAATTATATTTTAATATATCCCACCTTGCTATTCAGTAACTTATATCAATATTCGCACTATTATTGTTTTTAATTGTAACATTTTTAATAAAGGGTTTTCATATCGTGATTTATTCAAAGCCTAAGTTAAAACGTAAGCTTATTTCGTTTCAGTGAATGTCATCCTCGGCCTGTGATTGGTTCATTTCTTTCCAATCACAGCAAAAAAGATTTATCGTATTATCTTTATATCTATATTGATCTTATAAACTTAATTTAAATGATCTAAGTATTTAGTCTTGGAATGTAGTTATGAAGTCGTCGCTCTCTCTACGTACATTCATGAAGCACGTCCTTAACAGAGTTAAGATAATTAGCCGCTCCATGATATACACTTAGTGAAATAGAACCGTTTATTACCAAATCATGATGACAAACGTGATATTACTTCAATGGGTGATCAAGTCCCAGGAGCAGTTTGCTCTATTGTCTCGCATTCATATAAATGAAAACTAGCTTCTCAAATAGCTACGAAGTTCACAGATTTTCATACATAGTCGAATCTAAACATTAATTGCTATGTACCGGTGGGCTCAAGCGAATGTACATTTATTGAAGTTCGTAGAAGCTATTACTTCCAGTATTCCATAGTAACACGACTTAAAGACGTTAATTGGATCAAACTTAGAGTTTTTAAACCAGCCCTAAAACAGTCAATTAGATAGATATTTCACGATGGTAAAGCAGCCCAACTTAGCTGTTTTCCACCCCCAATCCCACCAAGAATAAACAAGTATCTAAAGATAAATTTAATGGAAATTACGAATAATGAACGCGATGATGTGTAAGTGAATTCGGTGACTAGTATATGATAACCATACCATATACAGAAACTACATATTTAAATGGTCTACCTCAGATAAAATATCATAGTTCACAGTGTCGCGCGTAAGAAATATAAAGTCATTGAAGAAAACGGATCGAATGTACAGTCATTACACTAATCTAGATCCGCGTTAGCGCGATTAATTTCGACGCTGTATCTGGAATATTATACATTTAAAAAAATGTTAAAAACGATCATGAAACTATTATTAATACAAGTTACTGTGAGTGCTAAGGCTATGGATGTGATCCTCCATCACTTATTAGATCGTTTAGAGAACATTGGCGTTGGATACCTAACTCACTCGAGGAATATCCGCCTCTAACAGATATGATGAAATACTATCTCGCTTCAGAGATATACTTTTTCATATGGCTATGGGCGTGTAACTCGGTGCTATCTGTAGGAAGAGACAGAATACATTATGTTGCCGAAGTCGCGACACAGACTATAAACAATTCGTTATAATTTTTCTCGCGAGAAATTTTGTATTATATTATTATTTATTTTGAAAATAGAATAATAAACGCATTTTTGTTATTAACATACAGTCTTTAAATTAAGGTTTCTTTTTTTTTGCTCTCCTCCGCGAACTATATACTCATTACGTAATCGAACGCTCTTATTTAAATAATCTAGCGCTAGCCATGTGTACGAGTAATAGTTATACAAATATAAAAAAAGGTATATAATATCCTTAATATCCGTATATATATATTATAGGCCTAAATTGCTAAGATATTGTATAATATATTATATAATATATATTATATAATATTAATATAGACCGTGTTATTGATATGATTATAATATACAGGTGTATACTATCTAACCTTAATTATTGATTATTATAATTCAGAATACCTTGATATCCTATTCAGATTAGTTAAAATATTCTGTACGAGCTCAGGCCTTCATCATTGTTCTGAGTGTTAAATAGCTTTTCATTGTTCGTTTTTGGTTGCAGATGTATAGACATGCTCTAAGCTTTTTATAGCTTATTTAACTCTTCCTACTAAGAAGATAAATTTCGCAGCACAATGCCCCGAGTTGGGGTGATGTACACAAATAACAATAGGCTCATCTCTGATAATAATTTATATATAGGTAGTTACCTATACTAATTAAGTATAGTTATTATTATCAATAACACTATTTTACTAGGATATGAGATGTATATATACCGAGTGTGTCAGTTTTTCAGTATCTGTAAGGAGCTGGCTGTAGAAATTAGGTTTTTAAAGTGTGTAATATGTTGAGTTGCATAAGTGTGATAATATAGCTTACTTAATATTCAAGACAGCCTTCATACCCAATGCAGATTGAATAAATATCATGCATAATTATCAGTTAAACATATTTTACGAAAACTATTTTGTTATTATTTTCGGTTAACTAATTTTATATAGCGTATTTATATATAATAAATGATAATAATATTGTTATTGTACTATCATATTTATTAATAAAAACTAGAATGATCTTATAAATAACTAATAAAAGATTATATAGTATTAGGTGTTTAAATACGTTATACATTTCGTTATATTTTAATTATTATACTTATTACTTATGAGCATAGAATATGATGTAAGCAGTAAGTCAATAGAACAAAAAACGTTATATTGATAGTATCACTTAATTAAATGAGTGTTGTTCTAAAGTTGGGTTTTTAAAGTGGCAGGAAACAATTTTTATATGACCTTATTATAGGGTAACTGTTAAATCATAAATTTTTACTAAATAAATTATTCCAAATTTTATTAAACAAATAAGATTATAACACTTTAATAACAAATCTTTGTTTGTCAATGAATAATGATCATATTTATTAATAAACACTAGACGAAATGAAAACTATATTCAAAGATTTTATCGCACATTTTATTAATATTTATTTAGTAAAATAAATGTACTGTTTAAGCTTGAAATGCTGAATGTTTTAATAATATTAGTTATCTAGTACTATACTTTTTTAATGTTTTTATTATAACAGGGTGCGTGTATATTATATATCTTAAATATTTTTTTATTACTACTACTATATATATATAGTTATTTTTTATTATTAGTATATTATACTTTATGCTGTGTGTGTGATGTGTTTAGTGTTTTATGGTGTTGTTTTATTATTATGTTGTGTGTGGTGTGTTATATTAGGACTATGTATATATATATAATGATTAAATATATAACCAATGTTACCTCAGCGTAAATAAGGGTATTGAAGATATAATAATAATGAAGAACAATCTTTAACATTTTATTGCTCCATAAAGATATATTACAAATATAGAGCAGATAATAATGATCATAACTAATAATATATAATACTTTCAATAAATAATAAATAATAAAGTACTCAAACACCTAATTTTAAAAACATTATTAGATATATAATAAATAAAAAAGTATAAACAAATAAAAACATAATGAGTTAATAATTCTTTTATATGATGTTAAATGCCAGTAAGGAGCATATGTGTGTTAAAGCGATTAGTAATAAAAACAGTAAAATATACTGAGTTAAAGCAGTAAGAGCATTTTAAAACAAAAGACATACGTAAAACCCCTTTGTCTACTTGTTAAACAGCTCTCTTATTGCATTGTATTCTGTATCTTGGTGGACTTCGCTGTTAATCCTGTACTTGTAATGTTAATTTTTTATTATCATGAGGGTTAAAGCCAGTCTAAATACATATGAGTTAAATGCAGTTAAATTCAGGTAAACAATAGATTGCCAGTAACTGAAATGGCTCTGGTGCTAGTAACTCTCTCTATGATGATATATTCCTGATTTGTCTGTTTGTAAGATTCTTGTAATTTTAGTTTGGTATATGTTTTTTAATATTAAAACTTTCGTTTTACAATTGTAGTAAAAATAAATAATGATTATATATCAGCCACTCTTGCTTTTTCTTCTTTAATTACATATTGTTTAATTTAATTAGTAATTATTAAAAGCTACTGAAGTATCCGTGCACCACACAGAAAAAATGAGATGTATAGTACAATATATGAGGCTAAATAATAGTCTGTATATCTAGTTACAATTTAGGGATCTGCTGACAAATCGGTGTTTAGATAAAAACTGTTTTAAGTATCTAATATATATTAGGAGATGTTTACGTCATTTGTAGTTTATATATATTTTTCCATTTCGCGCGGGGGGAATTTGCGCCTTGTTCGGGCGCACCACGGTGGGCGAGTAGGGGCAGATGAACCGGCGCTGCAACCGCCTGTGTGGGTGATGCCTGGAAATATTGCGCCCTTTCGGGCGCACGCGACGGGCTTGGGAACGCGGGGGTCGCATCCTTCGTGTGCTTGCGATTGTCGTGGTGCCACACGCGGTTCTATCGGATCATGCTCTTGGGGCCTGTTCTCGGTGTTTTCACTCTATTGCTAGGGGATACAACAATTTTGCTTGTTCATAGCTCAGGGTTGGTTAACACATCAACAGATGAACCGGCCAAAAACTGACTTCATCCAATAGATTGAATCATCTGACTATAAGTTAGTTTCTTTGGTGTGTTGTTCAATATAGATGACGTTATCATGAAGAGAGTCATTTCAAAGATGAGGTCTATCAGAAGCATTTATAACCATTTATAACGTAGGTACAAATATTTGTGCCTCTAACTTGATGGCAATCAAAATATTCGATTTGTGTGATGTATATTTTAGTGTATCGTGGTGTTTATATTGTATAGTGGCGGCTAGTGTAAGTTCTGATGCCTTGTAAAGGTTATAAGTGTCATCAGTATGTATCTGTTTTTTTTTTTTCGTTCTTTTTGTTGTTTGTGTTACTGTACAGCCTTAGTCATGATGGGTAAGTGTAAAGTGCTTCTGATGGCTGTTTGCTATATGGTTGTCTATTGGTCGAGCTGCTGTGTATGTGTTTGTGTTTTGTCGTTCCTGGTCAAGTTTGCATTCGTTAAGCTGTCTATGGGAGCTATACGTGGATCCTATAAGTGTTCTGTCTGATGGTGAGTGTAAGTGTTCTTTTTTATCTTTTTTGGTAAGCTGTATTAGGTGCTATGCGGTGTATGTAGTGTTTGTGTGGTGTGTTGTGTGTTGTGTCAAGCGTTAGGTGTTTTAAGTGGGGATTAAGTGTCTATGGTTTCTCTCTGCCAGTGTAGTTTTGTGTGATGTGTTGCAGTTGTTAGTGTGTGTGTGTTGAATTATATATAAAAGAACCTATGTTATTCACTTGTACGAAATATATTAAGATGATAGTTTATAGATCTCTATGTATTTATATTCAGGATGCTATTATACGATAAGTTGTACTCATGATTGGAAAGACTTATTTATTTAGTATCCATGTTTAATAGCATTAGTGAAAAAATAAATGACTATATACTCAGACTTTAAATTAGTAATATAGTTTACTTAACTACTACTACCTATATTATACTCACATATTCATACTTACTTACTCCTACACTACTTTTCTACCACACTTCGCGTTTATTACCTATACATATATTACTGTCTCTGACTTTAACTATTGACTGCTATTACTAACTCACTCACCTACTCTCTATAATAGCAATTTATATCTGAATTTAGCTATCTCCTTATGTTTATTATATAATCAGAAAAAATTAGATAATTTGAGAACAGAAGATAACGTAAAGTGAGCTTGTATGCCGCACGTATAAGAATCGCTCTGTCTCTCTAGATGGTTGTATGGGTGAGTAGCTCTATACCACATACAGTCATAACTCCATCATACTCAGTACTACTCTTTATATATATTGTTCATGAGTCCGCAACTAGCCTATATAGTTAGCGTCCTCTAGTATTCTGAGTGTTATTAAATACACGTGAGTGTTATATACATAGTGACGCCTTAAATCTTTATGAAGACGTAAAGTACGTTATAAATGACTTTTCGTCAGAGGGCTGAAGCGGGAGACCCCGTCCTCTGGCACAAACGCCTTACGGTCTTTCACGATCACTAAAAACACGTATAATTAAGTATATATAATATATATAAAATATAATAATATCATTATATAATGATAATTATAATATATATAAATATATAATATATATATATATTATATATTATATATCATCCGCCTACATATATACAACTCTTATCCTAATCTTAGTTAATAGAATATGCCGGACACGATACGTCTGGAGATAAGTCCCAGACTCCCAAACTTAAAGTCATCTTTTTGTTCTTCATTTTATCTTCTTTTATTTTATATGCAAGGAAAGTCTATTAATATATCGTTCGTCTTTATTATATATATATATATTATATGATATATTATATATTAATATATATACTATTATTTAATATAATAATATTATATAATATATATTATTATATATATTAGTAGCGAGTATATATATATTATAATAGTATATTATTATATTTATTTTATTAATTATTATTATTATTAGTGATATTATTATATATTATTATATTATTATTATTATATTAATATTGTATTGTTATTTTATATTATTATTATTATATATTATATTATTATTCATTAATGTTATTATATGATTCGCACGAGCCTTCCGTGCAGGAACATTATTAAATTACCCAGAACAACATTAAAGTTCATATCAGTTCATTAGAAGCACCTATTGGGCACAGGGGAGTACGAGCGTAAAGTCATGTTTAAGCTCCAGCGATCAGATGATCGTTATCTTCGTGGCGAGTAAGGCACGATCGAAGTGGTGTAATCCCAGATATTGTTAATTTTTTGTAGATAGGCGCCGCGAAGCGAGCGACGCGTGCATTCATCGTCACAGGTATCGAGCGAGAAAGCGGAGGCAGGCAGGCGGGCGGTCGAGGCGTGGATTGAGTCAGCAAAACGATCGGGCGCGGTCCCCCGAAGGGGACACCGGGAATGCGCTGGGAACCCCAGAAGACATTATACGGGTACTTAATCCACTCCAAGTGTACTTAATGCGACTTCCAATGTGTTAGCTTAACAGCAGATGACCTAGCAACTGCGTGTCACAATGGGCAAGGTAAGGGTAGTCTTTCATGAAGTAAGATAGCTCTATGAGTGCGGTTGGTACACACTCTAAGTCAAGTCTCATCGTGCGCCGGCAGTTACCCCTGCGCCATGGGTATCTACTACACCGTGAACGATCCTACTTTCTTAAAGAAGCTGGGAAAGTAGTCATTAGAGTAAATAACATGTGCGTCAAGCTCCGCTGCCACAATGGTAGGGTTAGTTAGCTCATACCGTTCATGGAATGAGCTGCCCAGGGAGGAGGCGACCAGCAGGGGTAAAACGCGTACATAAATGGTATAACCAAAGAGAGTAGACCACACCCTGACCGATAAAAACGTCGCGCTCTTTCACGTAGTAGCAAGTGTGGTCTGCCAGCGCCGCCGGCGGCTAATTGGATTTTGGAAGGTTTTTCTACTACCGGGTCTACTCCAGAGAAACGTATAAAATTGGGGCATCTTGAAAGAATGAATACTTTTATATTGCTCGCAGGAGGAAGAGGGAGAAAGAGAGAAGAGAACATGAGCATAGCTTTCCTGAAAACTTTAAAGGAACTGCATCAAGATATATTATCACCACAGTGAGCTAGAAAAAAATTTCAATGTTTATTATTCTTCCTCCCTCTGATGAGCCAACCACTCTCAAGCGCACTGTGCAGCAACTTTATTCTCTCACACTACTCGCCTCTGAAGACCATAAATACTTGACGGACGAAATACTTTGTCATGAAGGTTCATTTTTATCAATTCTTATTGGGATACTTTATCTCTGTCCCCTTAAGATTGGTGCCACTCTAACAACAAAGTAACGAATACTGTAGTTTCTACGGCCTTACCTGTATTTACAGAAACCATTTAGTCTACTGCTTAGCGTATACATTTAATCGAAATCAGCTGAACAAGCATACCCCTCATCGTGAAGATCACAAGCGACCAAGACTTAACTCCTTACATTCCACCACGATTTAATTGTAACAGCCTCCTCCTTCGATTCAACAACTTTCCTACTTACACTTGGTTTTCTAGTTGGATTCGTACAACTGCATTGATATAATCATCCTCATCCTAAGAGTGTCCCACAGGGTGTACAATCAACCTATCACACGTCAAAACATGACTTTATCCATAGCTATCTTTTCCAGTGGTATCTCCAAAACTAAACTAAATTTGATTATAGAGATATAATGACACTACGATAATTTTCAGAAATAGGCTCAATTTGAGCATAACTCAAGAATCATTTGGACTTACACTTGCACATCCATACTACCCGTATAATATATAACTTATATACCCATTATTTTGTATACATTATTAATTCCACGAAATCTAGAAGACATGAATATAATCGGATTATTATATTAAGTATTAATTAGACATATCTATAAATATATACTAACCGTATATAATGTTATACGGCTTATACCTATTAATTTATTAGTAACTATAACTCCTTTATATATAAATAGACTAAAAGTAACGAGGATTGTTTGAATTTCTGCCAATAAGTTTATATATTTAATATATATATATAAAATAGCGTATATAATATGCTTGATTACCCATCATTTCAA
>JABUQX010039661.1:0-2500 GCA_015478945.1 Trachelipus rathkii
ATTATTACATAATTGTACAAATAAATGTATTATAATAATATTATTTTACCAAATAATATTTAAAACTAAATTCCATTATAAATAAAGTTATTGATTCACGCTTTATATAAATAAATAAGGAAATCAAGTCCGCAACATTTTACTTGGTGATTTAAATTTTATTTATACATTACTATTTGTCCCATTGAAAGAAAAATAGTATTGCAAGCCCTAAAATTTAACGGTGGCTTTTCAATGAACTTTTAGAAGTGACATTGACTCATAAAATTTTAGAAATTTTACACTGAGTTTAATTTTTTTAAATTATTTATTATAAAATAAATTTTGATTTATTTAGAAAGGTGAAGCGTTTTGCTATTTTTAAAATAACGTTAATTTTTGTAAGTAAAGTGTACTTACATTAAACAATATTTAATATATAGTTATAGGCATATATAATGAAGATACAATATATAGAAGTTTATCTTATTAAATATATATATATAATATATATTATAATAAATATATATATATATATATTATTATATATATTTATTATATATATATATTATATATTATATATATATATATATATGGCTAAGGTTACCACAAAGGAAGGTCGAGATTTTTATGTATTCAAAATCGATTGTCGATATATCTAGATCGCTTAAACCCATTTGCAATTCTATATAGCTAAATATTAAGATTTGTTAACAAAGCAGTCGACCATTTCACAAGCTGAAGCCGTAGGAGTAACACGTTGTTTTATTGGTGTTCAAACTTAAATTTAAACATTTATTTAGTGACTTTTAAATATTAAATTGTGATTTAATAAATTATTTGTAATGACAAAGCACTTAACAGCATTTTGTAAACAATTTTAAAGCAAAGCAGCTAAAAAATTCATATTCTAATGAAAAAATATTATTCAAACAAAGGCCAAGTAATTGACTATCTTATAAACTACTTATAATAGTACATATTCCAAGTATATTATATATATATTATTATATATTTATATATATAATATATTAAAAAATATATTAATAATAATATATATTATATATATATATATATATATATATTATATATTATATATATATATAATAATGATTATGACTGCTATGCATTTATAAAGTTAGGGGTGCCATGCATTTATAAAGTAAGGGTGCCATTGCATCTATAAGGTTGAGTGCCATGCATTCTATTAGGGTGCCATGCATTATAGGTTAGAGTCATGCATTTTGTAAATTTTAAGTTATTGTTGGCTAAGTTTTGGTTAGGTTTGTAATTTGTGTGCTTATATATTTTAGTACATATATTACATATATATATATATTATATATAATATATATAATATTATTATATATATATTATATATTATATATATATATATATATATATATATATATATTATAATATTATATATATATATATATATAGTTAATATATTATTATATATATTATTAACATATTGTAACTGAGTAGTTTTTATAATAATAAAGCATAATAACCACTAAGTATCAAAGAATTGAGTTGACGAAAGAAGAAATTTAAAACAGAGTCAGTAGATTAACACCACAGAACACGGAAAGAAGGAAAAGTTTGTTAAAATGGCGGAAGGGTGCGACTTGATTTTAAAACGAATTTAGTTAAAGAAGGCTGAGAGTTACTTTTAAAAGTGTTAATTTTAGAAAGTTATGGTGATTTTAAAATTGTGTAGATACGAGTGTGAGATGTTTTAAGAACGTTAAATAAGAATTTAAAGTAGAAATACATAGATTTCGGTAGTTACCAGGAATCAACTTAATATTAGGTCGTTATCTGAATTAACCTAAACTTTATATATACTCGTGTAAAACGTTTGAGATGGATGGAGTAACGGGGTGCTTATGGTAAATATTTATAATGGTTAGTGTTTCATGGCAATAGAGTGGAGTTATAACATGTGTATACTTTGACCTAGATCGAACAAAGTATTACTGAAATCCTACACTCATACACGGATGCGCGGCACGCGATGAGTGGCGCCTCTAATTTCCGAAGGGCGCTCTCGGTTCGAGAGGGGAGTGTTCCTGTTCCGAACAGAACAAAATGATTACTAGGACAACTTGAATAGTTTATATAAAATATAAGTGCAATATTTCATCTGTTGATAAGTTTATCATCTTTAATCAATTTTCAGTTCTTGTTTATTGTTGTATTGCTGTTTCTTTTATTGGCGTGTTTGTAATGTAAAATAATTAAGTAAAGAACTGATCGTAACATTTTGACTTATTAAATGATATTTGTGGAAATCGATTGATTCACTATTTCGGATTTTTGTAATGAATTTAAGGAAATGAATATTTAATGAACCTGTTAAGTAAATTAATGTATATTGTTATCGGCATTTTTAAAAGGATGATTACTATAATAAATATTAGAAAATTCCAAAGCAGTTTTTAAACCTTTTTACCGAAGAGAACTTTTTATTCAATCGATTACAATATATATATATATATATAATATATATATATAT
>JABUQX010039661.1:25000-32487 GCA_015478945.1 Trachelipus rathkii
ATATATATATATATATATATATTATATATATATATATAATATATATATATATATTATATATATAATATATATATATATAATATATATATATATATATATATATATATATATATATATAGACGAGATATATATATATATACAGTAGAGCGATTTTAGTTTTTGGGGAAATAAAAGGGCGTAATTTTTTAGAGAGACTAAAGTGTCCCTTTTTTTTTTTTTGCAAGCATATATATATATATATACGAGATATATATATATATATATATATATACAGTCAACCGAGACTAAAAGTGTCTTTTCTTTTTTAGAAAGTTTTTAAAGAAAGTTGACCGAGACTACAGTGTCTTTTCTTTTTTAGAAAGTTTTTAAAGAAAGTCGACCGAGACTACAATGTCTTTTCTTTTTTAGAAAGTTTTTAAAGAAAGTCGACCGAGACTACAGTGTCTTTTCTTTTTTAGAAAGTTTTTAAAGAAAGTCGACCGAGACTACAGTGTCTTTTCTTTTTTAGAAAGTTTTAAAGAGAGTCGACCGAGACTACAGTGTCTTTTCTTTTTTAGAAAGTTTTTAAAGAAAATCGAATAAGACTAAAAGTGTCTTCTGTTTTTTTTTGAAAGCGTTTACTAGCAAATCGAACAAGACTAAAGTGTCTTTTGTTTTTATAATTAATCAGGGTTTTTTTTTTTATAAAACATATTCCAGAAGCTGACAGCTTATGTGTTTTTTTTTCTCTTTTTTTTTAGTGACTAAAATTAAGCGAATTTTTGTGCTAATTCTAAGACAAAGAGTAATAGTAATAGAAAGCTACCGATAGCCAGTGTTTGCTTTCGTTCATTTTTGCATAATTTTAGCGATAGTTTTTTTTGTGTTGTTTCTAAGGGAGTTTGTTTTATTCTTTAAGTGAAGATAGCAACGGTCCTAGAGAGGACTACATACTCGAGAGAGATAGGTTTGAAGTGTAAATCCCTAAAAAGCCAAAGAAGTAAAGTCTTCTGGGAGGGACGAAATTTCAAATTAATCCTAATAGAGCTAAAGGAAGTAAAGTCTTCCGGGAGGGATGATATCTTAAAGCTCGAAGTTGCTTCAGAAAACAGTATCTTTGGATAACACAAAATTGAGTACAGAACTTACTATTACTAACCATAAATCCTAGGCGATTTAAGGGCAGTAGCAAAGGTTATTATGCCCCGAGACCAAGTAGAGTTATATGGGAGAGCCCAGTAAAAGCCCATGCTCCCACCAAGGTTAAGAACCGCGGTAGCAGATGTGTCCCACAAGGAGGTCCGGTGGAAAGCAGTAGACAGAGGAATTGGCCATAGCAAGGGCAACAAACAGTTTTTTATTATAAGGGGACGACCACAGGGAGTTCGACCCACAAATCAAGTTCTTATTACGGTAAACGTCCACAGGGGTCCACCACGCGATTTAGAAGAAAATCTGAAAGCAGAAGGACGGTTTCCTGGCGGGTGAAGCACAGCAGCGGCAGTCCATGAACCCCATTACATAGGGCGACAGTGCCTGAAAGTAGTACCCAAGATAACTAGAGAACAAGGTGGAAATAGAAGGTGATAAGGAAGATAAAGAGGTCGAGATGACCCGGAGAAAGGAGAGCAACAAAACGTAGAGAGGCAGCAACAGAAGATTGCGGGAAAGCAGAAGTACCCCTCGGTGGAGAACCGGAGAAGTGAGAAAATGTCCCAAGTAACCCCTCCAAAAGACTAAACTCCGACTGACCCTAGCCACCTGAACTAACCCTTCACACACTTTCTCCTTAAAACCTAGTTTTCAAGCAGAGAAAGAAGGTCAAGAGACTCTCTCAACAGAAGTAAAAGACCCAATAGGGCAAGGTAGTTTAAAGCGTTTGAATGCTTCTCCCGCACAGGCGGAAAGAAGAAACACACAGATAAAAGACCCGATAGGGCAAGGTAGTTTAACAAATGAATATGTTCCACGGGGAACCGCGCATTCATTTCAAAGTTTTAGTAATAGAGGTGATCCACAGGGAGTCACCCCAGTATTACAGAAAACGAGAGTTTTCGTAGCCAAAGGCCAAAGACTGACATTCGAGTGAAAGAAGTCTGGCCAAGCAAGAGTCCGACTTAATTAGAAAATAAGTCGAAGGAGGTTCCCCGGCAGGCGAAAGTACCAGTGCGTCCGGAACCTTGTTATATAGGCGACAGTGCCTAGAGTATATAAGCAACAGTGTTTAAGTTTAAGAATATATAGGCGACAGAGCCTACAGCCTAGAGAGTCTGAGTGGAAAGCCACAAGAATCTTAACAATAAAGTTTGTTTATTTTAAGCCCCATTTAGCCGACCAGTTGTCCGCTAATCGTTTTCCGTTTTCAACCTATAAGGGAAAAGGAAGATGACAGTTTAGAATGAGTTTAGGCGACAGTGCCACGAGTAAGAAACTCGGCCCAAAGCTATAGATAGTTTGGGAGTGGAAAGCCACGAATTTCACAAGCCAGAAGCCAGTATAATCTAGCAAAGAGATTAAGTAATGCTTTAAAGTAAGCCAGCCAAGTACCTTGTTAAAAGTAACAAGCAGACCGCCTCTAGTGGCGCTTATCAAATTTTGATAAAGAAAGAGATAGCCATATATATATATATATATATATATATATATATATATATATATATATATATATATATATATATATATATATATATATATATATATATATATATATATATATATATATATATATATATATATATATATATATATATATAATAGATTTAAATCATGGGTTGGTTAAATGTTAGTATCCATAAAAGACTGAAGATGGTCCATTTCCCCGTCAGATGATTAAATTACCACACTCATAGGTTAGGTCCTTTTAAAGGGAAGTTACTCGTATTAGGTGAAAATTATTCTCGTAATTCCCCTTCGAAGCTCTTAACCGAGTTTTTGTCTCGGATATTTAGGCGTAAGCCGCAAACGTTTAACTATGATTTCCTAAGCGATGCATAAAGTTTTAAGCAAAGGTACTTCCATTGTTATCTTTCTACATAAATGGCTAAAAATGTTCTAACACGGTCTCCATAAGAGAAATAAAGGAGTGTACAGATACTTCCGAAAATGGTGTTTTTGTTTTTACTTACTCTTTTAGATTAGATGTATCTATTTTTTATTTTTTTAAAAGTAAGTGATTTTTAAAAGAAAGGTTCTAACGAACACGGTTTTATAAGTATCCTTCAGATTCGAGAATGCGTCTTGTTTTTCAGAATTGAAAATGCTATTTTTTAATTTTAAAAAATAAAGCAAATCCGTTCAGTTCTGAATTTAAAGAGAACCGTTTCGTATAGTTTTTTTTATTTTTATTTTTGTACAGTTTCAATTAACTTTAATAGCTTTGCTTTATATAACTTCAGTGTTTTTAATAATTAATTTTAATTCTTGATAGTTTTAACCGGAAGCGCTATATTTTATGAATAATTTTAGTTGTTTTGTTGTTAGTTTTAACCGGAAGCGCTATATTTTATGAATGAGTTTAGTTGTAATGTTTTAGCACCCACTATAAAATCGCTTGTAATTTAGTGAATACTTTGTTTGAATTAATCAATAACCGTTAATGTTTAGCGCTTTGTTTTAGTTAATCTTAAAGCTTTTATGTTTAAATCTTGATCAATTTGATCTGGCGGCCATTTAATTGTAAGGAAAGACTAACCTTATCTATTAAGCTAAAATAATTCTCCGAAGCATTAGTAGAATTTACCAACTTTAGACCTACACTAATGAAAATTTTGTCCCCGGGCGTCCACTTGGAGACAAAACAAATAAATTACACATTGCAGCCCTAGACACCAAACACCAGATTATCCTGTCTTTCCATCTTTGTTCGCAGGAACTCACCCACAGCACATTCATAGAGATGCGAGTACTACCATCTCAATGGATGTTAAGTATGTTGTTTGGGCATACTGCACCACAATGTTGATTGAAACAAATCTTTTGGCAAAGATTTCTTTTCGCGAGAGGGGGTCCTTTGTGGTACGTAAGTTTGTGTGCCAAACAACCCAAATCAACAATATGTGTCGCAATAGACGCCCCAAAGCTTTTACAGGTTCAAACATTACAAATTCCTTAAAACTATCCCACGATACAAGCCATGACTCGCCCGAAGAAATACCTAAATTTCTACAAACAAATCTTACATAGTAACATATAAAATAAGGCATACATCTCCTCAAACATCCTTATTCCTAAGACTTAAAGTTCTGTAACTTCACTTCAAGGTTGTGATCTTGTTGCACAATTTCTCCTATGAATTTCGTTTCTGGACGTTCTTCTATGCATTCCTACCTTATGACTAAAGGCTCAGCAGGAAGCCTTCGGGGCCCCTCACAAAATTGCAAGCCACATTCGCTTTGCCGCAGTGGAACAGAATAGTTCGGGTTTTAAAAGTGACTACGAAAGAGAGAGTGAAAAGAGGGGGCGTGAATTTTGTTCGAGGCAGAGAATATATTTTTCCCCAGTTTCTAATATTCCTTGCCCTGTATATGCTTAAGTACTATGTATTACATTTATATACTATATATATATAAATATATATATATATATATATTATATAATAATATATTATATATATATATATAATATATATATATATATACTATATGATTATAATATAATAATTATATTATATATTATTATATATATTATATATATATTGGTATATGTTAATGTTTTATTACAATTTTAAGTATTTTTATTACAATGTGTATTTTCCTTTTTAATAATACAGGTAAAAATATTAAAGAATACTAAGTGTATTCCGTGTGTCATGAGTTTCCAAAGAGGTCCTCAATAGCAGAACGTGGAGGTAATTTATGTCCTTAATATCTCTTTATTTTCAGCGGTTACCTAAAGTTAGATTAATTAAGTTCCGTTAATAATCATTTTATTGCATGAAAATTGTTACCTGAAAATTTCCTGTATTGTGTCATGATTTTATAACTACATATTAAATGATTTTATTTTCAGCGGTTATATAAAGTTAGATTAATTAAGTTCCGTTAATAACCATTTCATTGCATGAAAAATGTTACCTGAAAGTTTCCTGTATATTTTCGCCCATCGTGTCATGATTTTTATAACTAAATATAAAGTGATTTTAATTTATAACTATTTCGTTAATGAACATATTAATAATTTTATATAATATATATTCATTATTATTTACGAGTAATTAACTATTAAATTTGGATCATGTAATTACCAATAATTATTTGATTCACAGGTTGTTTGTGACGAGTTTGTTATGACGAGTTGTTGTAACGTCATTATGGGCTTTTGTTTAATTATGAGGTCTTAAATGCACCATTGAATAAAGAGTGGAGACAACATGGTTTTTACTCAATAATCCCCAACCGTTGTGTCGGCGAGTGGCCAAGAAAGCACAACACCACATTTGGCGAGCCTAGCCATTGGATGGAAGAGCGTGGAACTTCAAAAGCAGCCAGATTGCAAGCAGCGTAGCAAGGAGCCACCTAAACAAAGTCCAAAACATGTCGATAGATATCGGTATCGATATATATATTATTTTAGTGGATTATTGAATGAGGTGGGTGGGGGAAGGGGAGGAAGATTTTTGCAAAGAGGTGAGGATGGGGGAATGCGAATTGGGGAGGGAGGGGAGGATGCACATACAAATGGAGGAAATTATTAGGGCCTTGAATAAAGGAAAAAAAAGGAAGTCCGCAGGTCTGGATGGTGTAGAAATGGAGATGTTGAGAAGGGAGTATAGGGGTGGCAGAGTGCTTGTATAGGTTTATTAATATATGTTGGAGAGTGGTGAGGTACACAGAATTGGGAAGATGGTTGTTTGGTTCCCCTGTATAAGGGGAAGGGGATAGGATGGAATGTGGGAATTTTAGAGGTATATGTCTTTTAAGTGTGGGAGTGGGGAAAGTGTATGGGAGAATCCTAATTGAGAGGGTGAGAGTTAACGGAGGGGAGAATGGGGGGAGAACAAGGAGGATTTAAGGGAGGGAAGAGGGTGTGTGCCACAAGTGTTTACACTTAAAGATGTTGTGGAAAAGTAAGAAGGAAAGGGAAAGTTGTATGGGTGTTTTTTTTAGATTTTAGAGAAAAGCATATGATGAGAGGAAGAGGGGTGAATGGTGGAGGGTGTTGGAAGGAAATGGAGTGGGGTAATTAGGTAAAGGTATTGGCCGCCTTTTATAGGAATAGTAGAATGTGTGTGAGAGTGTTAGGAGGGGGGAGGAGATTTTTGGGGTGGTGAGAGGATTGAGCAGGGGTGTGGTAAGTTCGCCGTGGCTATTCAATTTGGTTATGGAGAGTGTTTGCAGAGGAATGGGTGAGGGAGGGGAGGGGGGTGGAATTGATGAATGGGAATGATAGAGGGGAAGTGAACATGATACTGTTTGCGGACGTTAACTGACTGCCCTAGTGGCCGAGAACGGCGAAGGGCTGAGGTATTTGGTGAGGGATTTGAGAGACATGTGGGTGGACAAGGGGCTTTAAAAATAATCCAGGTAGATAATAGTGTTAGTGTGAGGAGGAGGAACGAGAGGTGGGGGAGGGGTTCGAGGTTCGAGTAGGGGGTTGTAGTATTGGGGAAAGAAGTAAGGATTTTTAGATATTTAGGGAGATGGTAAGGGGGAGGGCATGGAGAGGAGATTAGAACATAGAAGTGGAGAAGGTATGAAGAGCTTTGAGTGTCTGCAGGAGTGTGGAAAGGGGGGATTATCACAGAAAGTTAAGAATAAGTAATGGTTGAAAAGAAATTTGTGTACCGGCGCGTGTTGTATGGGTGTGGACCGTGGGGTTGAATGCCAAGGTCCAGGAAAGATGTTGGACAGTATTTGGATGAAGGGGTTGAAAAGCGGGTTTGTGGGGGGTTAGTAGAACGGAAGAGGATTAGGAATAGGGTGGTGAGGGAGAGATGTGATTGGAGGGAATGGGTTGGTGGGGAGAGCGGAGAGGGGATGTTAAGATGGTATGGGCATTTAGTGAGAATGGAGGAACAGAGAGTGGTTAGGAGAGTTTGGGAGCGGAGGGGATAGGAAGGAGGGGAAGGGGGACACAGAAGGAGGTGGATGGATGGAATAAAGGAGATGCTGGAGGAGGGAGGGATGAGGGAGGAAGAAGGTAGGGTGTTGGCGAGGGATAGAGCGGGGTGGAGGAGGTGGGGTGAGGGCGAGATGAGGGGAGGGTGTGAGTGGGAGAGGCTGTACGTACCACTACCCGCTCATCTTAAAAATTACTAAAATAATAATAATACAATAAATAATATATAATATTATATATATCTATATATATATATATATATATATATATATATATATTATATAATATATATTGATATATATATATATATAGTTAATAATATATATATATATAGTATATCTATATTATATATATATATATATATTATATTATTTATATATATTATTATAGTTATATAGTAGTTATATATATATATATATATAAAATATTTGGTACTTTAAGTTTCTTTCTGA
>JABUQX010039662.1:0-2500 GCA_015478945.1 Trachelipus rathkii
AAACAGAGATATAGGTGGATGAGGATTATGATTCTGGAATAAGAGATATACGATCTAAAGTAACAATTGTGCAAATAAACAAATATTAGGAAGGCGTGTTAGGTGTAGATTAAAAGAATTAGATAACAAATGAGGGATGAGACAAACAAAGTGATGGTGGGTTGAAAAAAAGGGATAATGAAGAGAATAAATAGGGAGTACGTTGACGAAGGTTTTGGTCATGTGAAAAAAAGGATGACTAGATCGGTTGGTTGAAGCGCTGTATAGGGATGAGTGTGATTGGTACGTGCCGACCGAAAATAGAACTCAGGAAAGAAGAAGATGGTTGGGAGTCAGCAGAAAAGAAAATGTCTGGGGGATATGAAATGTGAAATTTGGCAGGGGCGAGAAAAGAAGGAGTACAGTGGTTTTAAGTGAAGGGCTGTAAATGCTTGGTGGCCACACCTAGGGCCAGGACGGGAATGAACCCGCGAGCATTGGCGCGAATGCATAAAGTGAATAGTCCGTGCGACGGTCCCGTATAAGCTCTAGTGTGGCATTTGACGCGGCAAGAGATTCTCAACTAATAGTTCATGATTGCTTTCCTAACGTACTTTTCATATTCCGGTGCATGATACGCACCTTAAATTACCAGAATCTTTGGGAAAAAGGTGGTATGATGGATGATGATAGATAGATGATAGAAATAATATATATAATATATATATAAATAATATAATATGTATATAATAATATATATATATAATATATAGTGATATTTAGTATAAATAAATATAAATATTATAGATATAATATAAATAATGGATATAATAATATATATAGTACATTATAAATATTGACGTTCAGAGCGAAACATCAAAAAAATAAGTTATATAAAATATATATATATAATATAAAATAAATAATATAAAAAAATATAATAAATATATATATAATATATAAAAATAATATATAATATATATATAATATACAAAGGTGGGACACCGTTAATGAGAAAGTTTAACGTCGTTAATATCTTATCGTTAACAAAAACTATTAATCGGCGTAATCATTAAAGCGTTTATCGGTAAAAATGTAGCGAAAGTTAACGTTAATCGTTAACGTTAACGTGTCTCAAATTTTTTTTTTTTTTTTTTTTTTTTTTTTTTTTTTTTTTTTTACAAGTTCTTTCAACACCACCAACGGGCAGAGCCCTATTCAAGGAGGGGATGTGCTGCACGCCAAAATTTCATCCGCTAGCGCAAATTACGCAGATGAACATAGACGCAGGCTTTAAAGTGGAAGGGAGATTTAATTCAGCAGGAAACACAGAGATGAAGAGAAGTTCCACAGAACAGTGTGGCAGGAAAAAAGGAACACCGCAGCAAAACTAGCCTGGAGTTACCAATATCTACACAAATCTCGTGCGCAGATACAGCACCCCTGTTGTGCTAACTAGGCGTCGTAAAGGGTGGTGGTAGCGAGTTGGTAAATTTCCCTCGAACACCTGCCGCCGCGGTACCTATAGAAAGAGATAAAGCACACACATCGCGCCGCAAAGATTGAGGTTCAAGTGAACTGGAAGTACATAAACAGTTTATAAGCCTTTGGCTTTTGACTCGACCCTGTCCAAAAGCCGGGTGAAACAAGAGCTCCCCAGATATGAGAACAGTACTCTATACCAGCGGTCTCCAAACTTTTTTGATCGCGTACCCCTAAGACGAAAATAATTCTAAGTTGTACCCCCTATAGGCTTGTAATATATATATATATATTATATATAATATATATATTATATATATATATATATATATATATATATATATATATATATATATATATATATACTATATATATTAGATAGATAGATAAACTCGCGGACAAATTTAATGCATAACCGTAAATATAATGTAAACTCTTTCATTTTTGGAAATATAGAGCTAGGGTTTGGTTTTATTTGAGTCATACCTAACTTCGGAGTGTATACCGTATGTAACTACACCGTGTATGGAACTAAACGGCATCTTAAAGACAACCAACGCAAATTACGAAAATCCGAAAGTACATTCATAGGAGAAACAAGAATGGCAAGACACCAACCACTGACGAAAACAAACCCTATACTGTAAGTCGTAGCTTGACAAACACTGTCACAATGGAAAGACATCGGTCAGAGAAGATGAACGTGCCATAAGAGTTATCAACCACTGTCCCGAAGCAGGCCATTTCTCAGAGACAGGGTGGCTCCAGCAACTCGGGGTAAAACCAATCGACGGTCATCGAATCTTCGTCGGACTCAGGGGGAGACTGGCAGCAACCGGTGACGACCGACATGGTCAGGGTCGCCCGAGGGAGATGTTCCGAGAGAAATGACAGATTCCTCCGTCTGTCAGTGTCGTGATCGTTCCAAAAAAGCGTACAGCTACAACACAGGCTCCGTGAGTCAGACATGTGCCCATTCCCGAGCGTACAGTGAGAAGACGACAGAATGAACGTGGAGAACGTATTACAAGGTCTGCCA
>JABUQX010039662.1:7500-15000 GCA_015478945.1 Trachelipus rathkii
GGAACATACCATTTATCACTCCACTATACTATCCTAAATATTCAAACTGTTCCGTCTGTCTCAGTACTTCTCCCTCCAATTCTATATTCAACTCTTCATGCTCCCTACTCATCATCATAACCTCCGCCTTCCCATTATTAATTTTCATTCCCTTCTCCATCAGCACCTCGTCCCATACCACTATGAACCTCTGCAAAGCCACCCTTGACTCCGAAATCATCATCATCCGCGTATCCAAAAACCTTTCCATCCACCTTTTTTCCCTGTACCACCCTGCCACAACAGTTCCATAAATGTTATGAACAAATTTGGGAAGTACACTTCCTGTTTTACACCTGTTGCTATTCCAAACCAGCTACTATCATCCATCGATGTTTTTTTCACCTTGCAACAGCTGTCCATATATATATATATATATATATATATATATATATATTGTATATATGTTTCTATATATATATATATATTATATATATATATATATATATCTTATATATAATATATATATATATATATATATATATATATTATATATATATATATATCATAATATATATAATCTGTCTTTTATGACTACTAACATAAATTTCAGTTGTCCAAACAGAAATAAAAACTATAAAATTAAAAAAAAATAATAAAATCATACTTTTTTGAGCACCGGAAGTTTGGCAGTTCCCGGGAGAACGAGAAGACTCCTTTATATTTTCTGAAATGCAGAAATTTATTTAGAAAACCCCTAAAACAAGGTTAGGTATAGGGTTACTGCATCTTCGATCCTATAAGTTGGTTACAAGTTTGCTGCATCTTAGGTATAGGGTTACTGCATCTTCGATCCTATAAGTTGGCTATAAGTTTACTGCATCGTCGATCCATATAGGTTAGGTTTTGGCTTAGGACCCTCCTAGTTCAGGTTATGATAAGTTTTGTTAAGTATACATATAATCATTATATGAACAAAAAAAATCAATAAGAACCGAATTTTGCCACGAAATATTATTTTTTCCCATACTTTAAATTCTTTAACGTTTTAACACTTATATAAGGCAGGATCCAATATTGGGGATTTTGGTAACCCATTTTAGCCCCCACCTAAAAATGGACATAAAATTCTTAATTTTCAGACAATTTTGATGGGGTAAAAACAGGGTTGGGGATTTTTTGGATTTTTTGAGAAAATAATCAATTTTTGATTTTTTGGATTTTTTTGGGAATCGTGACGTCACGCGAAATATAATTTGTAAACAAACTTTTTTTTTTAAGTTCGATTAAGCATTATTTTTAACCCTAGGCCCTATATCTGAGTTCAAAATCTTAAAATAAGGCTTATAGTCTATGACACAATGAAACAACAACACTAAAGAGTGTTATTTGTAATAATGATAATATATTACATCAGAAATAAAAGAAACATGTTTGAAACATGATCTTTTGTTGACATTTTTATAGTGAAGAAATTTTAAACAGAGTAGCCTTGCTATGATATTATTATTCTAATTTTTTATTTCTATTGAAATTAAATCACTTAAATATCCAAAAAAATTAAAAAATATATATAAAAAAGCAAAAAATCAAAAAGAGCGAAAAATCACGATATTTTGGAGCAAAAAAAAAATCAAGTGAAAAAATCAGTTGAAAAAATCAGTTGATTTTTTCCGTGCCATCCCTGGGTAAAAAGCAAACCGCAGCTTTTTTTTTGACCTCTAAAACGTCATTTTCGGGTGTTTTTCTGTCTGTAGTCATTGTTTCGGCGCTTTCATTTTTTCAGAACCTAATTTTTGACATTTTTTCGTATCAACTTCTGCAATTTTTTTCGAAATGACTTTAAACTTGAAATATACATCGATGGGTCTATTGAGGCGTGCAACACCCCCCTCCTTGAATTGAATAGGGCTCTGCCCGTGAGTGGTGGTGACAATGAAAAAAAAAAAAAAAAAAAAAAAAAAAAAAAAAAAAAAAAAAAAAAAAAAAAAAAAAAATTGTAGTTTTTGATTTTTGGAAAATTGTGCTCAGCAATTGAAAAAAAAAAGTAGGTTTTGAAATTCGACATTGCTGAGCACAATTTTCCAAAATAAAAAAAACAACTACAATTTTGTGCGTAATAGACCCATCTATATATATATTTCAAGTTTGAAGTCATTTTCGAAAAAAAATGTAGAAGTTGATACGGGAAAAATGAAATAACGCCGAAAACAAATGACTACAGACACAGAAAAAGCAACCTGAAAATGAAAACGTTTTGAGGTAAAAAAAACTGCAGTTTGCTTTCCTCCCCAGCAAATAATTGTCTGAAAATTAAGAATTTATGTCTAAATTTTTAGGTTGGGCTAAACTGGGTTCCCAAAATCCCCAATTTTGGATCGTCCCATTTTAAAAAACATTTTATTTCTCATGCAAAATGTACGTTATTGCTTATTTTTATTATATAATTTTTAATATTTTGAAATTTCCCATCTTTCTATCAATATATATATATTATATATATATATAATATATATTATATATATATATATATATATAATATATTATATAATATATATTTATATATATATTATATATTAATATAATATATATATAATATGGTAAATGTCTAGAACGTGTGTCGCACTACGAAAACGATACTAATCATTTTGACACCAAAATATACCAATCAATTTTGGGAAAAAATTTTTTTTAAAAAAATATAATGAAAAAAAATAAAAATATATATATATAATTTTTTCACTTCACACTAAGCGTAAAAAAATTAGGGCTATGGCATTATTTCCTTTTAAATTTGACTTGTGTAACTAAAGTTTGTAAAGCAGTGATCGAAATAATTAAGTTTAATATAAAAAATTTAAATTTTATTTCGATGCTACTTAGACTTTTCTATTTCACTTTGTTTTAAATGTCCTTAACAAATTATCACTTACTTTGTATGTAAGACAAGTTTTTTATTCATTCCAATTGTTTCCATTTTCCCTTTAAGATATTTATTATCTTTCGTAGCAAGTATGTTCTTTTTGAGCGGTTTCGCTGGTTTCAAGCAACTTTGATTTAAATTTACCTGCAATAATTATCGCTAAATGCTGTGTCATTGATGTTGTATCAGATTTGGTCCTAGCATGGGTTTTTAGCACAAAAAGTTCCTAAATAGTTACTTTTCTTTATTGGAAAATATAATGCTTCAAATATCTTATGGTATCAATATTTTAAAAGCCACAACTCATATCTCAAAAACTAAATAGCTACAGGGAAAAGGAATACATTGCTGGAATGCTGGTCAATTTTAGTGCGGAAAATGTAAAAATAAAAAAAATAAAAAATTTTTTTAAAAAATATATATCTCAAAAACTACAATAGCTACAGCGAAAAGGAATACATTTTTGGAATCCTGGTAAAATTTTAGATAGGAACAAATGTAAAAAAACATAAAAAAATAAACAAAATATTATTGTTAATAATTATAGTAATATGATTAGAGAGCCTATTTAAGAGACGCTTTTATTGTTACTCGTTAAAATAAATAGACTTTCTATTAAATTTATTTTTTTTTTTTTTTACTAAAGAAAACCCAAGGGTATACCGAAACGACCGATGGCAGGAGTCGGGGCGGTCTCTCGGCCTTCCGGGAACTACGGATGTATTCCCCCCTCGCGGGGAGGGTCTCCGAACCCCCCGCTCTTGGTATTTGGGTGTCGCGGGGGTTCCTCCGCCCTCCCCTACGGGGTATGGAAAACGTCCCCCTGTGTTCCCCGTCGGCTCGAGCCCCTACATTGCAGTGTAATACCTTTACAAATATATTATATATATATATATAATATAATTATATATATATATATATATATATATATATATATATTATATTATAATAATATATATAGTATATATTTGTCCCCTGCTCCTAAAAAAAATAGCAATATTTTTATTTTTATTTTTTTTTTAACATTTTCGTAACTACAATTTTACAGGATTCCAAATGTCATTCTTTTCGCTGTAGCTTATTGTAGTTTTTTGAGATATGATTTTTTTTTTACAGGTTTTCCGGCAATAAAATTTTGCCATGGGGGGGGGGATTCCAACAAATGTATTCTTTTCCCGTGTAGCTATTGTGTTTTTGAGAAATATGGATCGATGATAGTTGTGGTTTTAAACCAAATATCCCATATATATATATATGATATAATAATATATATAATATAAATATATATATATATATATTAATATATATATATATATATATATAATATATATATATATATATATATATATATATATATATATATATATATATCTATATATATATATAAATATAATTAATAGATAGTGAAGCTAAATAAAAAAGAAATATTAAATTCTTACTTTTTTTCGTTTTATTTTACAAAAAAAAAGGTAAAAATTAAATTTCTCAAAAATTATTAGTTCATTACTTTAACTTTCGTTGCGCGACATACGTTCTAGACTTCAACCTAATATAATTATATATATATATATATATATATATATATATATATATATATATATAAATTATATATATAGTATATATAATATATATATTAAATATATATATATATATATTATATATATATATATATATATATATATATATATATATATATATAACTATATATATATATATATATAATATATAATATCTATATTAGGACATTTAAGACATTAGAATATAGAGACAGTAAAAGCCAACATGGGCCTATCGAGACTGCCCCAGTCAACCCACTACCAAACATGCTCATGCAAATTCCACAAAGCACCCTAGGCTTGTCAATTTGTTGTAACTAAAAATCCACCTAAATTTGGCTTAGTCAAAAACTAATGACTGATAATAAAATGAATACCAAACCATCCAATGCATTAATAACATAAGTTATGGTCACATCATGCCATCTAACAATAACTGCTATAACTAAAAACCCGCAAATTTCTGGCTTCGTCAATATATTATATTGATACCCAACCCATACATAAACGATCCAACCCGTTCTTAAATGTTGCAATCGAGTCACACTCAACAACCTCCTCTGGCAGACATATTCCAAAATTAACAACCTATTATGAAATGCTGCTTTCTAATCAAGATGCATGCTTTCATTCTTAATTTCTTATTATGCCCCCTGGGCACCTGTCCAGGTTCTACTATGAAAAATTTATTGGTCTCTATGTTATCAATAGGTAAATATTTTTTAGACTTGTATCATGTCCCCTCTGAGAAATCGCCTTTCTAAAGCCAGAAAACATTCCTAACTCCTTCAGCCCTACTCCTCATAGCTCTTACCCTCAACCCCAGAAATCATCCTTGTGCTCTACATGCACTCCCTCTAGCATATCTAAGTCTTTCTTAAATAGGGGCCCAAACTTGTTGCACAATACTCCATACTGGCCTAAGCATAGCTATTATACAGTTACTATACTTCCTTTTGCTGCCTTGGTAAACCAACAGTTGCGATTTATATGCCCAGCATCTATTAGCTTTATTTCTAGCTTCCACACTGATAGCTACTTTCAAATTACTGCTTATAAATCACATGACACCTAAATCTTTTTCTTGGTCCACAACTCAAGCCAATCCCCATTCATATCGTAGTTAAACTTTTATTTGATAACCTGAAGGTGAAACCTTACAATTTCTTACTATTAAAATTCATTTGCCACTTATCTGCCACCCAAGAAGTTTATCAGATCATTTTGATATCTTTATCATCCTTCACTATTCCTAACTGAGGTGCCACTTTAGTATCATCTGCAAACTTAGAAACCTGCATTTTAAGTCCTGGTCTAAATCATTTATATATATGAGGAACAATAGTGGCCCCAAGCACTGAACCCTGTGGGACCACTCTTCTTCACTTTATTTCCCATGATGATTTATTCCTATTTAGTTGTACACACTGTTTTCTATGTCGCATCCACCTAATCCAAGCCAATGTACCCACCCCCCCCAACCCCCCCAAATAACATTGCAAATAACTTCTTCATCGGCCTTATGTGGGGAACCTTATCGAAAGCTTTACTAAAAGTCTAAATATACAATATCAACTGATCTCCTCGGTCAATGGCAGTCAGTAATGTATCCCATAAATTCTAAAAGGTTTGTCTAACATTGACCTACCCTTTCCTCTGACCATGCTGGGAGTCATACAATACCTTGTAATCTTCTAAATATTTCTCTATATGACCTTTCAGTAACTTTTCCAGAACCTTTACAACCAGAGATGTTAAGCTAACTGCCTATAATTTCCCAAATCTTCCTTACTACCTTTCTTAAAAATAGGCACAACATATGCCGTTTTCCAGTCATCTGGTACCGTCACCAAATGTTATAGATCGCTTAAAACTCAAATAAAAGTGCCTTGGCAATGCTAAACTACCCTCTTTCAGAACATCCTACCTATATACCATCAGGGCCTGCCAGCTTTACTGGATGAATCATGATCTAATCAACGTTTAATTATCTTTTACAATCAAATTCCACACATTCTGTAAGTCTATTTGTTACAATGCCCAACAAGAACTATTAAGTCCTCTGACTATTATTAATCTTCCTCTGTAAAACACTGAAAGCAAAAATAAGCCTATTGAAAATGTTGACCATTCTCCTTATCGAACTCACTAAATTTTCATAAAATTTAATTGGACCAATTGTCCTATTTCTTACTTTTAAATTTAAAATAAAAGTAAAAAAACTTCTTCAGGTTCTTTAATTACTATTCCTTGCTAAAATAATTTCTGCCCTCTCTCTTTGCTTTTCTTATTGAACTGGTTAAGTTCATTTCTATTTTTCCTATAATTTCCTAAATCATCTTCCTATTACTCTTGAATATTTTAAAACAACATCTGCGCTTTTCATTAATTTTCTCTTCTCTCTCTCTCTGTATTCCACCAAACAGGTTTTCTCTCTGCCATCTTTCTTTATCTTTAAAAAACATAACAGTCAGATAATTCATTTAAAATTTTGTTTAAAATGTTCCCACATTGATAAAACAGTTTTGGTCTTTAAACTCTTTATCCGAGTCAGTTATTCTAAGCATGTCTCGAAATTTGGTAAAAATCGCCATTTCGGAATCTAAGATCTTTCCTTATTAACTTGCAATTTTGGCCCAGGTATCACATTCATATTAAATTAAATTATATTATGGTCACTTAAGTCCTAAATTCCCTCCTCACTCTTAACTTCATCCACGCATACTTTCACATCATTAGTTAATATTAATCCTAATAGTGCATCGTATCTTGTGGGTTCTTGGACCAATCTGGGTCAAAAAGTTATCTAGTATATATACAATTTATGAATGCAGAACTACTACGGTCCATATTAGACAAGGGAATCCCAATGAATCAAGGAAAATTAAAATCACCCATTATGACTATACCTTTTCCATTACTGTGGCATGCTGTCTCAAATTTCTTTCACAATTTCAGCATCTAATTCTGGACTCTGGCCAGGAGGCTATAAAATGCCCCTATCCTATATGATTTATTGTATATAAGGATATCTACCCCAGC
>JABUQX010039662.1:20000-45411 GCA_015478945.1 Trachelipus rathkii
AAGGCTTGACAGGTTATGATAATACGATTTTAGGTATTTGTATTATTACTCTTCTTAAACCGTTTGAAGAGGTAACTAAGACTATTATCTCAGAAAATTCTTGTTTGCCAGATTAGATTCCTCTAGTTGCAACAATGAAAGCTGTGCTAAATGCTGATATTAAAAGTAAGGGACTTTCAAAGGCGACAGAAACACTAATGCTGGAGATAGATAATAGATTTCAAAATCTGCAAAAACGATTACGCATCTGCAATATAACCTTTCTGGATCCTAGATACAAAACAAATTTCTTGAACCACCACGTGTTTCACAAAGGTTAAAATTTATTTTTAGTGTGCCTATGTGAGGAAATGCTGCTAAAGCCAGAAATTTCACCACCCAATAAAAAAAAAAAAAGATTGCAGAAACAGACACACATTTACTATCTGTTAGCGAAACCATTGCAGAATCCATGAACGTTCTTTTGGCTTCTAGCAGCGATGAAGAGTCTTGTTCAGAGGTGTCAAAGGACACTCTGTCATTGATCGAAGATTATCAAAAGCGAAAACTCTTGGAATCGGATAAAGATCCATTGGTTTGATGGCGTGAAAATTGTAAAAGTTTTTCACATCTTGCATAACTCAGCAGGGAATACTTAGCATGCCCTTCAAAGTGTAGCTGGCGAGAATCTTTTCAGCGATGCAGATCTCATTTTCGAAGAAAAGAGAAGCAAACTTTCCCTTTAAAGGGCTCAGAAACTTTTTTTATTTTTTTTTAACATAAATTTGAAATTTTATTAATTTCAATTATTATTTTACATATAACCTTTTTTTCAAATGGGTTTGAGGCTGGGGAAAGAGATTGGGGGGGTGAGAAAGAGATGGGGTCTATATCTCGAAATCTGGAAACACAGATATATATATATATATATATATATATATATATATATATATATATATATATATATATATATATATAATATATATATATATATATATAATATATTATATATATATATTATTATATATAATATATATATATATAAATATATATAACAAAACTCCCAGAAAGGGCTTTCGCCCTGTCAGTTGGTCACATCTTTTGGCCCGAAACTCTTAACCCTAGAGCATTTGGGAAAACCATTTCTTTTCGGCAATTGTTTCCGAATGCCAGTCCTCCTGGTTAATACTCTCCAGGTAGAGGTTTTCACCCTTTCAGTTAGAACTAGCATCTTCTTTCATTAGGCTTCAAAACTCGTTCCCCAGAGGTCTCCAGAGGATCTTGCTTCTATAGGCGCATAAGATATTCTAACACTGGTCCAAGAGTAATACAAGAAAAAGGAAAGGACCAGGTTGCTAGCTCTTCGCCCTATAACCATGCGAAAAAAATCTTCACTTGTCCTGACAGCTACGAAACTTCCAACCTTCTTTATATATATATATATATATATATATATATATATATATATATATATAATATATATATTATATATATATATATATATATATATATATATATATATATATATATAATAATATATAATATAAAAATATAGTATATAAATATATATATATTTTATATATATATATATATATATATATATAATATTATATATATATATATATATATATATATATATATATATATATATATATATTATATATAATATATATATATTATATATACAGTATTATATATAATAAATATATATTATTATAGTATATATATTATATATATATATATATATATATATATAATATTATATATATAATATATTATATATATATATATATATATATAAAGTACTTGTGGCTAAGACTCTAAAATCCTAATCCTCAATCCGCGGATAGTGATTTTTACTATCCGCATCCGCGGATAGTCAAAAATCACCATCCGCTACATCAATAGTAAAGTCATAAAGATGCAGGCGCAGCGCAACACATGACAAACAAATATATTTCAGTTTTATTATAAAACAGCCATTTTAAAATTAACAGTTTAATACTTTGTTTCAATAATAATAATAATAATAATAATAATAATAATAATAATAATAATAATAATAATAATAATAATAATAATAATAATAATAATAATAATAATAATAATAAGTTCTATAAATTTATTCGACTCCGACTCCGACTCCCCTTACACAAGAATTTTCGACTCCGACTCCGACTCCGACTCCCCTTACACAAGAATTTTCGACTCCGACTCCGACTCCGACTCCACATGCACAGAATTTTCGACTCCGACTCCGACTCCGACTCCTGGAAAATTGCACGACTCCACGACTCCGACTCCGCAGCCCTGCTTAATATGCAACCGACAAAACCAGTATCGAAGCTTAAGTGTGAAGATTACATATTGGTTATACTAATTCTTACCGGGTTATAGCAATTTTTGTCCGATTTGAGTATTAGGTATCGAATAATGGGATCTTTGTCACAAATATTTGATTTTTATCATATACCATGTTCGATATGCCAGCCTCATTTAATATAACATTTTTTTTATGGCTTTTTAAGACATACTACTATATTCAAAGTTCGACCACACCGAATTCAAAATCATAAATTATACCACTCTTACCACACCGAATTCAAATACCGTAATAAATCATACACCACAGTCACTACACCGAATTTAAGACCACAATTCCGACCGCACCGAGTTAGAAATCGTAAGCTCAACCATATCGAGTTCGAAACCATTAGATTAGATTAGATTATTAGGGTGGTGGCTTCTATTGAGGCCCCTTGTCACTGCGACCCGTATGGGTCTTTTGTGACAAGCCCTTGTCTATTAAAATTCCTGGTTCAATCCGATTTTCCGCAGGAACCTTAGGATTGTTCCAGGAGATGAGGTTTTGATATCGTAAGACTTCAGTGTGTCCTTCTGCCAACACCAATATCTTTGCCAGCTTAGATCTTCGCAATTACATAGAATGTGTTCTGCCGTTTCTACTTCTTCAAGGCAGTAGCGGCATGACAACTTTTCTCATTTTTTTAAGGTGATATCCGACTGGTCCATGTCCAGTCAAAAGTCCGGCCAAAAGTCTAATGTCAGATCTACTCGGAGCAAGCATTTCTTTTGCCTTTCTCGGAAAGGGATCAATCAGACTTTTGGCTTGTCTGAGACCAGGGATGCTTGTCCATGAGACCAGGGATGCTTGTCCAATAAGTGTTTATGGATCTATATTCCATCTGTGTTAGAAATTCTTTTGTGTGGCCTTTAGAAAGTCCACAGAAAGGTTCCGGACCACAGAAGGTGGTCTTGGCTCCTTCCTTAGCGACTCGATCTGCCTCTTCATATCTCATTACTGGTTCGAAACCATTGTCTCATTACTGGTATCTTATGTGATTTAAGGTCACAAACATAGATTCTGTGAAGTGCAATGCATCTAAAAACGGGGGATAACAAGTATTGATACAGTAATACACTTCATCACCGATACCATTGAAATTTTGCTGACTTTAGTAAAATAAAAATAAAACAAATAGGACATTTTGTTTACATGTCAGTGTGGTAACCATTTCGAGAAGACCCTGAGTTTCTCGGAAAAAACAGATATCGCTGAGCTTCCAGCTTACATTGCGCGCCTTCGTCTCGCGCCACTCCTTGTCGGGCGCTTGCCCGCTTGCGTTCTGCCAGCCTCCGCTAGCTCGTCACGCCGTTCCTTATTATCCTTCCTATTACGACGGTGATACTATAGCTAGTCTATTTGTGATCACCTGCTCTCTCTTCCACATTATCTCTCGGCATGTCATATAAGTTCACGAAGACGCTAACGCATTACGGACGCTTCAGAGAATCGCGTGCATGTGGAAGTAAGCCTGCAAATAGCGCGTTTTAGGACGCCCTTAGAATATGACATAATCACCTCTCTCCGCGCGCTTCGCCTTATAGTCCTATTCGATTGGTTCGTCTTTGGATCGACTCTGCGCATTCTGCTCTTCTATCTCCGTCAATTCTCATGATGCGATCGGTTTCTTTTGCGGTTGATTTTGGTCCCGCGCGTGGCATCAGTTGCGTAGCGCACTACTCGATCGGTTCGTGACCAGCGGGGGTGCTGAAAACCAAGCGCTTATTTATTTTTTTTAATTAATTTAATTCCAATGAAAAAACGTTTGTACTCTTTTTCTGCTGAGTACTCTGACTCTAGCTTAGCAAAATTTAAAATTTCCTTGCTTTTTATAGTTAAAAAAAAAATGCTCTTTGATCAGACGCCACCAAAAAAAAATTCGGCTCCGGCCTCCACCCCACAAAAAAATCGGATTCGACTCTACAGGCTCTGCGCTGAGTGTACGACAACAAAGCTTAAAGACGGAAAGTCTGTTTCTTCCCGCTCCGACAGGTCTCGACAAATATCGTCTCGTTTGCCTTTGTCACTTAGCGCTAGATATCCCAGTGTACATATATTTACAACTTTAATAATTCCTAAAGTACATTATAAAGAAATTCATTATTCTATTATTATTATTATGATTACTATTATTATTATTATATTATAATTATTATTTATTCAGATAATGTCTGTGTTTCTGAGTTTATGACGCAATTCTCTTCAATTAAAAAGTGAATGAAAAAATAAAAAAAAGGGATCTTAGGAATATAGACGTCGGTGAATCAACACATTATATATATATATATATATATATTATATATAATATATATATATAATTATATATAATATAACATATATATATATATATATAATTATATAATATATATATATATATAATATATATATATTATATTATATATCACTAGTATTATTCATATATTAATATACCGTATATACTATATATATATAATATAATTAATAATAATTGTATATATATATATATTTATTATATAAAATTTTTAAATAGAAAAAGTTTTAAGAAAATTACTTTATAATAAATTTTAACAATATTTTATATATATATTATAATGATTCACGTATTAAATCTTTTAACATGTTTTCTTTTTTTTCTTTTTTTATTTGTAAATTTTCATTCTTTTTTATTATTTTCGTTATCATATACTTTTCTAAAATTTCTTTATTTTATACAGATGAAAGTGTGAGGCACATATCTATCTTGACGTATGATTCTTATATTTAATATTTAAAAGATCATTGCTATTTGGGATGAGTTAATAAAAAGGAAATAAATATACAAATACGTTTAATATAACCACTAGAAAAAATTGCTCTCTCCTCATCCCCCCGGCATCTCTCTATCTCTTCGATCTCTCCTCTCCGATATATATATATCATATATATAATATATTAATAATATATATATAATTATATATATATACTTAATATATATATATATAGATATATATATAATATATATATATATTATTTGACAATGTTTTTTTGACTAAGGAAGGAGGTTAGGATTTGAAAATTTTTTCGGCAGTACCTCTATGATAGTAAATAAGACTTTAGGCTTTAGGCGCTGTAAAATATTGATATCGATATAATCTCGAAAAATTATCTATATATATCGATACATTTTATTCGATTTTTTTTACATATTAGGGGGCTCGATCCGACGGGAGACAGAGGGGGACTTCGTCCACCCGTCGTCCCCCGAGGTCGAGAGACCCCGACTTCTGTTTCATTTGGGTTCTACCTATGGTATGTCTTAGTTCTTCAGAAAAAACGTTATACTAATATATAACGATATATATTATAAGGTGAAAGAAGTAATGGTTGAGAGACAGTGATGTAATCATATACAAGCAGTATAGCACACCATTCTCTCGGAGACAATGAGTAGGTTATAATATTATATATAATATTATAAAGATTTTATAAACTTTTATAAAATATAAACTGCAAGATAGTTTCTGTTGCATCAAAATACGTAATATGTAAAAAATTAAAAAATAATCGATATATCGATATGAAATATTTTAGCGAGTAACACGGTCTATTACTAATTAGAGGGTACACCTGTTCGAAATTTTTTTTAATCAGACTTCTGCGTTCTTAGGCACCAAACTACTTTTACATATATATAATAATATATATATATATTATATATATAAAAAATATACTAATATAATATATATATATATCTTTATATATAATATATATCTATATTATAATATATATATAATATCTATATTTATTATACTATATATATCTATATATATATAGTATAATATATATATATTATATATATATTATATATATATATATACTATTAATGAATATATTATATATATATATATAATATATATATAATATAATTATATTAATATATATTAATATATATTATTATAATATATTATATATATCTATATATTATATAGTGATAATCAAGAATATTACTTGGCTTACATCTTCGAAGGTAGAATATTCCTTTGCCATTTGGTTCAGCTTGATTATATCTATATCGTGGACCAAGGTTTCGGGGGGTGATCATGAAGCAACTTGTCGTCACTTCTCAGAAGGCCCAAAAAGATACGAATATATCCATCTTCTACAGTTGCCATCGTTACAGTCTACTACTCAATGTTGCGTCGAACATCTCTTAAATATGAAGTATAGGCGTCTCAATCACTCTAGTGATCCAACTATACGTCAAACCATTTTCTCTCAATTCTTCACTCTCTATTATTTCCAAGTATAGCGGAAAGAAGGATTCTCAAACATTGTGCCAATGATGATCAAATCTGTCTTTTCTTCAAATCAAGGAACTTCTACGCTCCCAGGTAATTAATATATAATATATATATTATTATAATATAATATATATTATATATATATAAATTTATATAATTAATATATATTATTAATATATATATTGATATATAATATATATATATATATATATATATATATATATATATAATATATATATATATATATATTCTATAATATATAATAAACACCTGGAACATGGCATAGTGACAAGAACAATGCTTGTGGATATCCGCGTGTATACTCCCTCTTACACTTCTTTTATCATTAGATAAATTCTTTTCATCTTCTTTCTCCCCATCATTTTTCGAATTATTTCTCTTTTTATATAGAATTTCCACCAATAGTATCTCCCTTTGAATGAATATCTGTACAAAGTTGCCTTCCCTTTTTCCCGTCACAGCCCCTTGGGCTATCCGGTGCCTCTTCCCGCATGGGTTTCAGTTCACACCGCACTTCCTCCCCGTGGATGAGGGTTCAGAAAAAAAACCGGTCCATTTAGCTCATCTTTGACTGGGCCGCCAATTATGGACCCAACCTACAGTTAACCTGCACTTGTTGTATTCAATTTTGGGCTCTACGTGAAGTTATAATCGTTTACGTGTGGACGGATGGCTTCTCCGAGCCACATCCACATCTGCTCTTGCGAGTGGGGCGGGAAAGTGTGTGAGTCTTTGGTTTTAAACTGTGTGGGAAGAAAGCTACCTTCCTTATGAAATATACGCTTTCCGGTCCATCTTATTATTATTTTGTTTATTGTTATTTATTGTTATAATTAAATTTTCAATAAAAGTTGTTTACTTCTATGAAAATGGCTTATAAAGATAATACGATTTCTAAATCAAGGTTGTACATACATACAGTCGGGTCCCCCACCTACCCCCCACTCGGTCCTTCCTACTCCTTAGACAGCTTGTTTCCGCTTTTTCTTCTACTACACCGACTGAACAGTACTCTGCGTAACTCACGATCATCGGGCTGGTACAGCTCCCGATGTTTCAGTACCCAATCGGTTGGGCAATCCGTAGTGCTCCCATCCTAGTCGTTTCGATTGTTTTACTCATATCTGTTCCCCTCGTAATAACAGCTGATACTGATACTCATCCTGATATATTACTATAAGACACTACTACAATGTCTTGCTGAGCAAAGAACCATATTCTTAGTGATGCACTTGAAAAAGCGTTATGAGTTGAAAACTCTCACATTAATGAGAAATAGGTCCTTCCGTCTCAACGCTACTATCGAATCAAGGTTCACTCTTCATCCTTAACGCTCTCGGAACACACTTTATTCCACTCCTGAATGAATAAAAACACATCAATGGCACTATTATTTTTACAACAAAAAACGAAAATAATTGCTGTCATTTTAAAAAAATTCCAGCAGAAAAGATCCGCTATAAATGTTTACAGATATCTCCCACTGGATTCGCACTGATACACTACCAAAAATCCTCGTTTCTGGGGGCTGACCTTTGTAATCACCTATTCCCAACACTGGGGAACGATCCGAATTGCGACAATCAAGCAATATGTTGATCGTCATACTTTCAAATTAATGGAGAAAATGTCTCCAGCCGCCTTCTCCAATTCTGGGAGTTCGCCATGCTTTCAACTTCCATTGGTTCCACAATATCGTTCGACCTCGCGGATAGTAAAACGGATCAAAACATCCGGTGAACTCTCAACTGTGGATGGTTCTGGGGTCTTTACTGATCCTTGAAAAAAGCTTATGCAGGATGTGATACAGGGTTCTCCTTAACTTCACTCGCTGGGGTTTTCCGGGAGACAGCTCCTCCTCTTTACTAAATCTTCTGTCGACAGATACCATTAGGTCGGTCTCTTCTGTCTATCAACCACTAATCTCGAGAAGCGGTAACCGCAGGGCAGTGTTTAAGTTATTATTACTTGCCTGGATTCATTACATAATTTCTATCCCGACGCAATTTTCTCTATGTTGATGACCTGCTGCTACATTGGTATCCGCTGTACAATTTCTTTGGCTGCTCCATTCGAAGATCGTTTGATACTATGTTGGACCCCCCCTCTCACATAGGGTAACTGGCAACTAAATAGCTGAGAATGGCCGTCTCCTCTTTCTGAGCTGTTCTAGGACATCCGAATCCATTCGACATGGTTCACCTCTATTAACTGATCATTATATCCCTGCTCTCCGACAAGGCTCCGGCTCTATGACAAGAGTGTTTGGTAGCTGAACGTGAGGGCGAAACTAGAAATAAAAAGCCGCACTGTCCCCATATCTTCAATAGATTGTCCCCAACTGACCAATTCGCTGTGTATTTCCTACTCTATGGTCCATTACACCTTCTAAAAGGTTATCCCATACTTATCTGAATCTTCCCACTTTTAGTAACTATTTTTCTTATCTCCAAGAACTGAATAACTCCAAACATGATATTTTGTTATGTAATATGAACTATTTATAATTAGACTCATTTACATTTTATTTATTTGGACTAAATATTCATTTATCCATCCAGCTTTGACATCTTAAAATATGTATGATCCAGCACCCAAACATGAGTTGATTATCCACCATTGTGTCCGCTTCCTGGGGCCATATGTGCCTTATCACTAAATAATATATAATTATATAAATAATATATATAAAATTATATATATATATTAAATTAATATATATAATATATAAATAATATATAATATATATTAATATATATATCATAATCAATATAATATAATATTATATAATTATATATATATATATATATATATCTATAATAAATAAATATAATATATAATATTATAATAATTATATATAATAATTATATATAGTATAAATATATATATATATATAAATATCTATAAAATATTATATTATATATTATAATATATAATATATTATATATATATTATATATATATAATATAAATAATAATATATTATATATATAATAATATAAATATATATATATATATATAATTATAATAATTATATACATACGTGATTTTTTACTACATTGAAATGCAATTTTTAAAAGCAGAGAAGAGAAAATGCAGCTCTTGCAGAAATCACCACACACAAACTCAAATACACACTTCAACCACTCACTCAAGACAATTATGTCCAGAAATTAAGTCATTCATCGACCAACACATTACATACATTAACCAATGCCATTCCAGAAGAGTTTCATCCTCAAGCTGTTTCCCAAGATTCTTTATTGCATGATAACAGACGAGCTCATCGCTTTATTGGTTTCATTTCAGTGTTATTTTTCCATAAATTTCCCTCCTTGGAACTAATTTTTACGATATTATTTGTATAGTTTCTACATTTCTTCTACACATTAAAATATATTTGTTCTTTTAGAGAATGTTTTAGTTTAATTTGGTCTATCCTAAACATTTATTTTATATTTTGTAAATATGATCGTATAACAATGCGAATGTTCTTCCTGTAATGAAAATGAATAACAGAAAAAATAAAGCCGATCGAATCACCATCTCTTCCCCTCCTCACTTTTGCAATAAAGTTCAATGAAAGATCTTAAGAAAGATTAATGGGCATAAAATATGCGATACCGCTAAGGGGAGATCGTTAAGTAAGGTAACTAGTTTAAAGTATGCTGTTCGTGCCGTAATATGAGCTCCGCTAAATATACTGATTGCCTTATTTTTTGCTTGAAGCAAAAATATGAGGACATTTGTTCCATCTCACACTTAATCGAGTCCTTATACTGAAACCTGATTATTGCTCAATATACTCTTATTTTTTTTTATCATTCAAGTTCATGATTATCTTTCTATTGTTGGCCTTTTAACTTATGAATTACAAGATTTATAATAACTCTACTCTAATCACTTTATAGTTTTTAAATTTTGAATCTGACACTCTCATTTAGTTTACAATCAATCCGCAGACTTTTTTTAACATTTTAAATATTTAACCAAAAATATTATTATCATTATTGTATTGATTATTTATTATTATTATCTATTATTATTATATAATTATATATATATTACTTATATTATATATTATATTATTATTATTATATTATACATTATATATAAATAGAAATATATAAAAGGGAAAAAATAAAGAGACTTTAAACCAAAAAAAATCCAATCTTTAGATGGCAAAAATGTCGAGTAAGACATTTAAACTTCTCTATATAATTATTATTATATTATTATATATATTATATTATATTTTATTATATTAATATTATATTATTATTATTAATATTATGTATATTGAAAATATTTGCTTAATTTATAAATAATAATTTCTTTTATAAATGTTTATAATTATTATTTATTTATTATTATTATACTATATATATTATATTTATCTTATATTATTTAATTTATATATTAATTATTCAATAGAGAGGTGTATTCACAATTGTCCTACTGTTCTTCTATGGATTTGATCTTTTCACTTTTCACCGTACTCTTGAGCTGTTTGCAGTTTAACTATTAAATATAACATATGGATATACCCCCTGTGATATTATGGGCTCTTTCTGACTAAGTTAAGTACTGCACCGATCTTTAAAAAGCTCATCGCATCCCCATCTAATCGCCATTCAATTAACGCTGTTTAAGCTGATGGTCAAAGGGGTGGATGGATGGGGGCTCATTTTCTAACCTCTGGTTATCACACATTTCCCTCTCCCAGCCATACGTCCTATATTCAACACGGCGATTGATGCAATTTTTTAATGCATGGAGCAGCATTCTGCACCTTCAACGAACAAATAAAACGTACCATTCCAGTTCAAAAAAATTTCGTCTCCTATACAAGACTATGAACTAGAATTCTCTGTACTACATCCAGAGTTTTGGGTTATTTACAATGAGGAAAAATCTTAAGTTTTGCTGGTTCCCAGTGACAGTAGAGGCATTCCTAAAGGGCACCCGAAAGGTAATTCTCCATCTTTAATAACGTCTGGTTTTGCGAGAATTTTTCACAATGCTTCTGCTGCCATATGACTGAGACTCTCATGTGCAAATAGCGTATGATCAAATCGATTTCATGTTAAAAAGTAGCTTCAGGATACTGCTTGGCATCATATTTAAACTATGAACAACATATAACGTTTAGTTGATCGTATGGCAAAACCTTGACGTTCTGTTGTCTGCTAGTCAACAATGAATCCTTCGTTAATATTCTTTGTTGATGTGGAAGACCATCACAAGTGCCTCAGATCACGTTCTTCCTGCTTTTGATCACAATAATTTTCACGCTCACTTCCTAATTCATCGAAATAGCCTTCAATCAGAATGAATAGGCTTTGCTTTTCCCGAACAATAAATCTACATTAAGAATCTAACTCTCAATCATTACCCCTTCTTTCCCGTTTTTTAATAACGACGCTGCTCCTGACATTGTTTTTCGACTGATAGTAAGCCGGCTTCTTTGCAATAGCAATCTGACACTACTCCCCCCCATCATATATATATATAATATAATAATATATATAATATAACTTAATATATATAATATATAATATAATATATATATACTATTAAGAATATATATTATAATATATATATATATTACTTTATATATATATATATACTATATATATATAATTCTATATAATTACATATCTAAAATATATATACTATATATATAATAATATATATGTATATATATTAATATAGAAGAGAGAGGAGAGAGGCGATAGAAGCTGCAACCCAGTCTTTACTTTTACTTGAAGAACCCTGATCCAACAATGGAATCTTATCGTCCTAGAAAAGGACTTACTGAGACCTGAAGAGAGTTTCGATGCCAATGGAAGAATATGCTAGTTCCATTGAAGGGTAAACACTACCTATGTATAACTCAAGAAATAGCTCAGAACCATTGCGCAAAGAAAGTTTATAGAGTGCTCTAAGGTATCAAGATTTTCTGGCCAAAGGAAAAATGCTGTCCAAACAGGGCGATAACACAATGGGAATGGATATATAAATATTATATAATATATATATAATAATATATATATATATAATATAATATATAATATACATGAATATATATATATATATATATATAATATATTATTATATTTATATTAATATATATAATTATAAGAGGGGAGTAACCATACTCGAAGCTATTAAATTACTCTTTCCATTTTATGTGCGTCTTCTCTTTTGCGTTCATAATTCTTTACACACTCATCCCCAGGCAACAATTATAACCACCATTTAATCACAATCAATACACATAAAATAACTACCATTAGTAATATTCATATATTACAGACATCCTAATGACTACACCCTATGTGTCGGGGAGAAAGAATTGAACAACATCGTATGTCATGCGTCTATAAGTCGACTAGGGGCTGTTTAGTTGTTAGCTGCCACTCCCACCTATCTCTGCTAGGAATGCTGATGCTGCTCCGGAATGGTCATATCGCCGTAAAGCGCGACCTTCTAATTTTTTCGGCAAATGTAATAATGTATGGTACATGAATGTCAGAAATAAAAGTTGAGGAGAAGAGAGAGGCGGGTGATGGATGTCTTTAGAAATGGCAAATTTGGATTTCTCACTGTGAATAGGAAAAAGATTAAAGGAAAAAAAAAAAGGTTGAAAAAAAAATGAGTTTGTGTGTGAATTGGTGCCTGGTTGGAAAGATCAGAAAGAGGAAAGAAGAGTTGCAATTTGACATAGTGAAGACCTGTGTACAAGCTATGGAGACTTGTGTTGTGAGTCAGAATTCTAATGGTCTAAATTAAGTTTGAAAAAGGCAGTATGTTGGTTTGGACGTATGTGTCAATTAGGAACGTTTAAGAGAGTACGATTTTTTTGGATAATCTGAATAGTTCTGATGGGTGATCGGAGCTCAGATTGAATATGTTGGGACCTGATGGTTGATATGTGATCAAAAAAGGATTGTAACATGCGAATGTTTTGGTGAGGTCGCGGAAAAATGAGATCGTAGAAGGTGTGATTTCGTGAAGAGAGCGGTAGTGTGAAGTAATAGTCTTTTAATAACCAAGAGTAACTCGCGCAAACTATACCAAAACCCATAAGTATCGAGAGCTTGTAAGATAGGACTACCGAAGATCGATATCATATATTAGATCACAAGCTATCTTATAGAAGTATAGTAGATTCTCGAAGTACTTGTAGCATCTACTAAATCTGAGGGTTTAGGATGGATATCGGATCAATATTTCTCTAAAGTAATAATAAGTCTAGCTGGGGGGTTCGAACGAAGAGAATTGTACACGAAACTGCATAACGTTAAAATTACACAGTCTCAGGAAAGGTTATCGACATAAACTACGACTATGACTAAGCATATCTTAACAGCGCAAGTCTAGTAACTTGATCTGTATATTGCAACAACTGAATAAGTAATTACCATAAGCATGATTGTGCAAATGACTAGGCAGACACATTCATTAATCGAGACGATAATGGAGAAGTTGGACGCTAAAGTAGAAGTAAGAATGTTAAACTAGCGAATAGTGGAATGCAACAGGTCAGGGGGCGAAGTCAAGATGTCGAGAAGGGTAATTAGAACTAAAAGGGGGTATAACTAACTAAGAATTCATTGTCTGATGTCGACTAATAATCACAATGATGCATATTCAAAAAAAGATGCTTGTATTATCATTCGCACGAAAAAGATACTAAAGTGGCATCCAGGAGCAGACAAAGGGCAATCTACTGAAGAACTATCATGGAGGAACAATATGACATACAAGCAACGAAGCTCTTCCGGGACGGGAAGCGACAATACACACGAAATAAAGGTAATCTGCTAAATTAATGAAAAACGATGTGCCTTTGAACTGATGAATGGTAGCACGGGATTGTGTCGAAAACGAAATCATCTTTTAGAAAGATTCAGAACAAGTATGAGACACAAAAATTATATGTCAGAATTGTTTGATTGTGGTTTGTGATGTACAGTAGAGCATAGGTCTTTTGGGATTACGGCTATTAGTAAGAGGAGTATTGAGGTAATGAGAAAACGTTAAGAATGCGTAAATTCGCAGGTAATTACGCAAAATTGTTGTGTGTTTGTCCAGAGTAAGGCCCAACCATGAGCTATGCTGATTCTCGATGTATAGGATCTGCTGTAATAGTAAGCCGTTATATGAGAGGATAAGTTCCAGGGATTGAGCAGAGAAGCATATATTACACATAGTTTTATCTAACCTAGAAGGAGAACAAGGGAATATGAAAAATTGGATATGCGAATAATTTGCTGGATTGGATACGAATCGCAAGCTGTCACTTTTCGTCGAAAGAGCGTAGCGTCATGACAAGAAGAGATTGAGAGATTGTAGGAAATAACAAGGGTTTTAGGTAGGGGTAGAGGATTGGGCGCGAACAATACTACACTTACAACACATGAGGAGAACATGTGGAGATGACAGAAGAATAAAATTATATTAGTTTATGATAGCTAACAGGCTTGAACGATTATAGGGAACTTATGCAGTATTTGATATATTGTGTTTGTGGTAAGGACAGCATCTGCATAAATCGAATTGCAAAAGTATATGTGAGACCAATTATGTCTTGATACCTGCGTTAAAACTAAACTGGTAGTCAACAGAGAGTGTTTAGGAATTAATAAGTGAAGGTGAGATAGGTGGCTTGTGTTTTAGTGCTCGTTTGTCTATAATGTCAAGGTTGTTGTATGTGGTTTTGTAATTACTGAGTAAAGATATGTCTGGAGTGGGATAATTGGCTATGACCAATGTGATTTAGAATAGATTTGTAGGTAATTAGGTAGATCATTATGGAGGGTCCTACTTGCCTTATGAGAGATGCAGGATGAATTGTATCGAGTGACGGAATCATTAAGAAGTTAATCAGAAAGGGTAGAGAATTTTGAGCGCTACCATAAAAGAGAAGAGATTGTATAGGTAAAGCGTAGATAAATCATCGAGTTAAGGCTGATAGTGTTATTGTGCAGTGAGTACACGCCTTCATGTCTTAAGTATTAGTAAATTAGGTGACCTAACTGGATAGCAATGTCTGAGTATGTAATAGATTTAGGTTGTATGTTGGAGAGAAGGAATAGGATATTGCAGAGTGAGTATAGATAATATGTAAAGAGTAAGGAATGTTCTGTGTGATTAATAAATAGTAGCTGAGGTGATTAAATGGGATAATCTTGATTCGACTAGTGTTATACATGATGGATATGTATGTTACGTGTTAGTGATTAAGCGATACTTTGGATTAATAAAGAATATATCGATAATAAAGTATCATGTTCTTCGATGGTACAATCTTTATAGGATACATAGCTATCTTGAGAAGTAATTAATAATGAGGACTAATAACTTATTAGATAAATTTGTGGTTGAAGATAAATGGTAAATGAAGAAATAAATGTAAAGTATGTATTGAGAATGTTGGATCATGCATGTTACACGATGATGATATGTTCGTTGTAAGGCGGATGCTTATATGGGAGTGGTTGGGAACCGATCCGGCTTGTGAGGCTGTAAAGAGAAAGTGATCGAGACGCAGTTAACGTAATGCTTAAGGCCAGAATCTGATAGTGTTCGGCCGTAGGCGAGAAATAAATTCATGATAGATAGAAATATGCTGGTGTTTAGGTATCGAGACATGGTGAGACCCACCTGGACCAAGGGCATTGTAACCTTACATTGCTATTTTACGCGCTAGTGAGTGGCTTCTGATGCATTCCTTGATTTACACTCAGGTAGGGTTCACCCCTTCAATGGAATATCATTTCTCCATTTTGGATGAAAACGTTTTCTCAGATGCTCTCGAGATGGTTTTAGCTGCACTAAATTCAATGCCGGTCAGTGATTTTCAGTAAAAAGGTAGGAATGGGTTTGCTATCTCTTGCCCTCTCCTCTCTCTCTAACTTTTATTTACTTATTTCTTAATTATTTTAATGATCTTTATTAATATTTATAATATATATCTATATATATTAATATAATTTTATATTTATTATATTAGTTTTATATTTATAGTTATATTTATTATTATATCTGGGGGGGGATTAGTGTTCAGGATCTGCACTGCCCAAAGCGTATCAGTGAAACTGTGGAGCTGCGTCTAGCAACGAAAGGTGTGATTGAAGTTTATTAAACTAGAGGTTATTGGGGTCGAGAACAGAAGTATCATTGATTGAAGCGATTGTCGATGAATTGGAAAGAATCGGGAAATTATTGTGATCATGGGAGAACGTGATTGACATGGTGAGCGTTCATCAAAAAAGATATATTACCCGAATACTTGTTGATAGGACAGAATCAAGTTTTTTGCCATATCGTCTACCGTTTGGTTTGTCAAATGAGCACCAGCCTGAAGGCGACTTTTTCAACATGAAAATGATTTGTATACGTTCTGGCACATGATCGTCCTCATCCAATATGGCAGAGCTGGGGGTGAATTTGTCAAACAGAGTTACCTTAGAAGATGGAGTTACTTCTCGGGTGCCTTTAGGGTGCTCTACTGCAGGTAACCGCAAATACGTCGTATTGTTTCGTCATTGGTTAAAACTTTGGATGGTAGGTACAAGATTCTATTCGAATAGTCTGTAAGACGAGAAGTTTTTGAATCTGAGAAGGTTTTTCTTCGTTGCTAAGGTAATAATGTGCTCATGCATTAAAATGCCAATCAATTCGATGGAATATGGACGTGCTGGGAGGTTGTGATAAGTGAGTTGAAGAAATGAACGCCCCATCTCCTCCCCTTTGGACCATCAGCTAAAACGCGTTAAATTGATATGCAGATACCTAGATGGATGCGATGAGCTTTAAAAGTATCGCGTGCAGGTATAAATTGTCCAGAAAGACCAGCCCATGACATTAAGGGGTGAGTAATCCTGTGGATTTTTATTGTTATAACTGCAAACAGTCAAGAGTACGGATTCATGTTTGACACGATCAAAAGTACCATAGCAGCCTGTTGGAGAATTGGGAATTACACTGTTTATGGATTATAAATATAACTAATCTAATATAATAATAATAATATATAAATATTCTATAATTAAAATAATAATTAAAACATTTCCTAAACGTTAAAAACGTTATATCAGGAACCTTTCAAATTAACTATAATATATATATAAAATATGCTCAATATAAAATTAAATATTCAATGGTCAATTCTGATTGGGAAACGAGTTTTTTTAACCGTTCCTTTTTTTCACTTAATTTTTCCATAAACTGTAGTAATAATAAAAAATATAATATAAATAAATATATAAATATAGATTTTTTTTTTTACTATTAATATTATCTAAGGATCTACTAAACATTTAAAATGATTAAACAAATTGAGATTGCTGATAAAAGATTTCCTTTATCAACAGGTGCTGGCAGCGACGCCATAACAAGGATCTGCTTATTCAGTTTTAAAAGCCACGAATCGAAAGGATATCATGACACTGAATGATATAACAAAACTAAGATATTTAGAATTAAATCCAGTTTAGTATAAGACGGATTAGTGTGAGATGCATAATAATGTCTCATAATGTTCTTGCTAAGAAAAAATAAAGGAAATAATATATTATTGACCGTCGCGGGTACCATGAAACGCTAGCGTGGATTGTATGCTGTATTGATCGAGTTTTCATCTAATATTAATGGTACGAGGCGTGCGGACACGGACGGCTTTACTTCGACATTGTCATTTAAAACTATAGTATAAATATAATTCTACTATGAATACATTCTAGAATCTAGGATAATATTATATTACTTATCTTCATATTAGTATAATAGTATATTTTAGTGTATAATTAATGCGTCCTAATTTTAATAAATTTATCTAAAATTTATTTAATTATAAATTGAAAAAATATATAATAATTATACCAATATTCAATATGAAAATAATAATTATACTATTATTTATAATATTATTTCCTATAATAATATAAATAAATTTGTATATATATATATATATATGTATAAATATCATTATATATATAATTTAATACTAAGTCATAGGATGCATTATTACTACGCTAATATATAGATCTTAGATTAATTTATATACTGATATTATTATATAATTTATACTTTTACTTAATATATATATATGTATATACAATATAGAATGAACTAATTTAAAACCTTTTAGATATTTATATACTATATTCTTATTGTTTATTTAATATTTAATATCTATCCATTATAAATAATAAATGTTCGGCAATCAACGAACATTTATACATACATAAAAGATTGTCATTTGATTTTTTTTTTGATATCTGATGTTTATAGAATGACCACAGAAGTAAAACTTGGGTGTATATTTTCTAAGAGTAAACATATGTACAAGTTTTATAAATTATTAAAAAATGAGTAAAAGTGTAATTTTTATAGTTATTTTTTTTCTTAAATGAAGATGGAGCACATCATCATCATATTTTCCAAGTCACATTTAATTCTATTCACATAATCAAACTATGAAATTCGCACAAACCACATCTCAATGCTAGACCATGACAAAGTAAGAATTAAGTAGTGTCTTTATATTTGTTGATTCGTTCATTTTGTATAAAATTCTTTAAGAGTGCAATAAATGTTGTTTTTGTGCATTTGATTTATAAGCAATAATTCAATGTATTAATAAATCATAGAATAGAAATTATCATTTATTTTATCGATTTTATTAGCAACCTTCGAGCGTGAAAGCTGTGAGCGCCTATATAAATATGTAATGGGGGGCATTTGCACCCTTCAGACGATTCCAACGTATAAGACTATGATAGAAGGGATGAATGCTTCATGTCTTATCGATATTAAGTAGCTTTCTTCTCTCTGGTGAGAGAAAGAATAGCGAAGATGGTTCTCTCACTTATAAACTTATTCTAAAGTCTGCCATTTGAAAGGAAATGAGACATCTATATATCATAGAAAATCAAATAATAAACAGTAATCATTTTTCACTTGCTTTTTACCTTCCTGCGGTAATAGTACGCAAAAAAAGAAACGCAGAGATAGAACCGCCTCGGAAATAATGAATATTTATCAACCAACCTCGAAGAAAAGATTATTTAATAACTAGTCATGTAAATATCCTTTTTTACAGACTACTACTAATAAAACACTATTCTATTTCTTAGCCAAAGCGTTCAATTCAGATTAGATACTACAGTTAAATGATAACATGAAGAATGACAAATATAATAAAAGAAACAAGATAGGCTGAACAAACAGAAGATATATTCTAAATTACTTACAGTTCTACGAATTCGAGTCGATGAGAATTAACTATTTTAGTTTGTATAAATTGTAAAAGAGAAGTGCCTGGAACAAGTGCGATGTTTAAAATATAAGCTAAGTGTAAAGTAAATTCTTATTTTTAATTACATATAAATTTACTGTAAATGTAATATACATTGAAACTGCATATATTAAGTAACTTTACCTTTTTATTATTTTTATTTGCATTATTCCACTATAAGCTCACATTATATCATCATCTTCCCCTTTGACGCGGTAAATGATTATAGTATCTATTGTATTTTAGGAGTGCTCCTAGGTACCTTTTTTTTCTTTTTTATTCTATTGTTCAGTAATCTGAACTTAAATTTCCTCATCTTTTGATGTCCTCAAATAATGTTGTTGAGGTATGTTGCTTTATACAGGCACTAATTGTTTTTAAATTCAATGTACCAATCTTTTGATGTAAACTGATCAGTGCCTGGTTTATTTTAAATTTGTCTTGTCAATTAATATAATTAAATGTAACTAGATTTATTATATATTTTATTTATTTTAAAACTATCCTAAAACCTAAATATTTATATAAATATCCAAATATATATTAATTATAATTTATTATCTTTTCCCTCAATGACTAATATATTTTAATACATATACCCTAATATATAAATATTTATATATATATATAATATATATATATTTTATCTCGTGTAGGCATGGACCAGGAGCGGACCATGTGGTTTTGATCACTCCCATGGTTGTCGCTGGTCTACATATTTTAAATTCAAAGTGGTGAGAATGAATATTTTGTCAAAAATAAAAGCTACAAAATAGTTCTTTTAAAGTCAAATATCATACAGATTGATATTTGAGATATTCATTGTTGAGGATATAGATCCTAGCTCGAACACGTGTGAGATCAGATATATAGGATCATTCAGAAGGTGTTGAATATTAGAGTAGGAATAACCCAGGCGAATTGGCGTCAGTTGGGGAAAACAATGAAGGAAGTGAACCAGTTCGGCTTTATATTTCCTACGTTGCCCCTCATGTCATCCAACTTTGCATAGACGGGAAGCTTGTGGAGAAGGATAATAATCGTCATTTGAATAGGCAGGTGAATGTCGAATGGATTCGGAGGTGCCAAAAAAAGCCCTTCCGAAAGAGGAGCCCTGTTTGCAATTCTCGCCAAACGATCTGACCATTACTAACAGTACCCAGTTAAAAACCTGCACATGAGAGTCGACAAATGACTCAATTACTCCTCATTTTCCCCCAACCAAGATCTTAAGAGAGTGCGAGAAAGAAAAAGCAAATCATAGAATAAGGGATCCATTTTGGCCAGTCATACCATAGAATGGACGTTACGGTAGAATGGTCACTGATCCAGGCAAATATATAACTTAGAAACTGCCTGCGGACCGGCTCATCGAGAGTAAAGTCGTGTGATAGAAAGAGAGCTCGAACTGAATGGGCGAAGAGGCATTTAGTAGAGAGTGAGCTTCCGACAGCGAGTGAAGTTTAGGAGACTATTCTCACACTGTCCATAAGTTATTTCAAGTCAGAAGAACCCAAGACCAATCCACAGTTAGAAGATCCCCGGATGTGTGTTGAATCAGTTTCGGCATCGCGGTTGAACGATTATTGCTGGATCCAAACTGGATCCTGAAAATGCCTTGGCGACTCTCCAGAATTGGGAGACAGTGCTGCTGAGACTTTCCCATTATCAAGTATACAGATCAGCGTATTGGATTTGATGGTCCGGCTACCTTCGGATATTTCCCGGTTGGCATAGGGTAAAGGTACAATTAACGAGTATTTGGTGTATCAGCCGAACAGATGAGGGGGATCTGTTAACATTTTGGATTTTCTGTCCTGGAGTTTTTAATGATCGCAATATTCTCGTTTTCTGTTGTAACATAAACGTGCATTGGTGTGTTATTCAAATCAGGATTGGAAATAAGCAGGCTGTTACGAGCTTTAAGGATTCAGATGATGCTTGGATTTCGGATAGTTAGCTGAACGTGAGTCCTATCTCATTAACGTGAGGGGATTTCAACTCATTACGCTTTTTAGTGCATATAGAATAATGGTTCTTTGCTCCGAAGAATGGAGGTGAGATCTTAATAAGTATTAGTCACGGAATGATTAAGCTGATCGCTTATTCACGAATGGGAACCATGGTAGTAATCGGAACGGAACCTAGATTGGAGCACTTTAGGGATGTGCCACGATGGGTACCTGGAAATCCGCCCGGGTTACCTACGCAGATGAATCGCTGAGGTTACCAGTAGGCTTTAAGTGTATAGAGGGAATAATAAGCGGAAACACGGCTGGCTAGAGTAGAGGACCGATGGGGGGGTAAGGTGGACCCTACTGGTGTAATTGTGTCACCTGATTTAGATAATGTATTATTTTAAAGCCTTTTCATAGAGTTAATACAAACTTCTTTATTGATAAATGGCTAATAAAATAAACAAATAAACAAGCATAAACGTGGGCCGTAAAGCGTATATTCTACGGAGTGCTTCTTCTTCACAACAAGGTACAAACAAAGCTCACAGCTCCCGCCCCACTGCGCAGAGCAGGATGTGATTGGCTGGAGAGCCTCCGGAACGTCAAATATATAAATTAACTTAGAGACAAATATACATGACAGTGCAGGTATCGTAGGTTCGGTCTCTAAATTGGCGGCCCTCATAGGCGACAAAGACGATTTTTCTCCTGAACCTCATCCGGTGAAGAGTGTGAGTGGACTGAGACCATACGGAAGAGGCATCCGGAAATGCCAAGGTCTGTTGATAGGAAACGGGATAAACTTCTTTCCAAGATACGTAAGGGCTGGAGGGATTAAAAAAAAAAATCGAAGATGTGAGAGGGAGAGGAAGAAAGAAAATAATCGAATAATGAAGGGGGAGAAGAAGATGAAAGTTTGTTGTACAGATCGCACTTGTGTGGTGCAGTACCGCGAAATCCCACAAGCCTTGGTTTGTCATATGCATGTTCCAACGGTATCTCCTATATATAGAAATCATTTTATTTATATAGTTATATTAATTTATAAAAATTTATTATTATATATAATATATATAATATATATATATATATATTATATAGTTATTATAATATATAAATATGTATATATTTTATATAATTATATATAAAATTAATGGCGAGCGTAAGATATTCTTGATTTGATAGAAAGAAAATTCGCTTCATCATTGGACAATTGATTTGAGAATGCTTTCCGCGATAACTTTTGGAAATAATATTGACGTAGTGAAGATTGGGCTGTAAAGATCTGTTTTTGACGTAATAGTAGTTGGAGCATAGAGTGAATGATACCATGACTCATATTTTACAGATTGGAATTCGCAGCAACCTTCGAGTAGTAGACTGTTATACGGCATGCATAGTAGAAGATGGGTAATACTTCGTATCATTTATCGTGGGCCTTTGAGGTGACGCAAGTTGCTTCATGATTCACGAAGACCCTTTGCTCCGTACGGACTTGAATAGTATAATCAACTGAACACAATGGCAGCAAGGCGCATTAAATTTCCTTTCGAAGATGTAAGGCCAAGGGTACTCTTTGTTTTATTCACTGATATAATCATTATAATTATATATATATTTAATATATAAATATATATTATTATATATATATATATATATTTATTATATATAATATATATTATAATATTATATATAATATATTATTAATATAATATATAATATATATATTATATATTATAATAATATAGATTATATAATATTATGATATTGATATAAGATATATATATAATTATAATATAAATATATATTACTATATATAATTATATTATATATATTATAATATTATATAAATATATATTATATATTATATTATATGTAAAGTTTAGCTTTTTGGTGCCTAAGAAGGGAGGGTCTGATTTAATAAAAAATTCGACAGGTACCTCTAGATGGTAAATAGACGTTTTACGCTTAAAAATTTTCGATATCGATTATTCTGATATTTTTTTATGTTTTTTACTATTTTTATTTGTTTCAGCATACGAATATATAGTATATATTTAATATATATTAATATATATATATATACTATATTATTATATATACATATACTTAATATATATATATATATTATATTATATATATATACTATATTATTATATATCATGATATATATATATATAACAGTTATGTTCTAACAGAACTAAAGAATTACCTCATAGGGTTAGAACGCCAGATGTACAGAGTCGGGTCTCTCGGCCTCCCTGGACGACGGGGGGGACGAAGCCCCCCTCTGTCCCTCCCGTCGGCTCGAGCCCTTAAGTATGTTAAAAAATCGAAGATAATCGTCGAATCATTATATAGAATTTCGATATGTCGATATCCAATAGTTAAGCGCCGTAAAGCTCCTAAAACGTCATTTTCCTATCATAGAGGGTACCTGCCACGAATAAATTTTAATGCAAACTTCCGTGTATCCGTTAGTTAACTTTGTCCAATATTTATTTTATATATATATTTATATATATATATATATTATATATATTATATATATAGTTATTATTATATATAATTATTAATATAATATCGAGAGAGAGAGAGAGAGAGAGAGAGAGATGAGAGGAGAGAGAGAATTTTTCTAGTGTTTTATTTAAGAATTTGTGAATTTGTTTTTTTTTTTTCTTTTGTAAACTTTACTTAAGCACTAATAATGAATAAAATTATTAAATATAAGACATCATTACGTAAAAAGAGTCTGATATGGACCACTTAAATCTGTATATTAAAATAAAAAGATAATTTTAGATATATCATAATGAGGATAATAATATTAATTTAAAGAACGAAATTAATAAATAAAAGAAACTATAATGGATTCTAAATTGGAAAAGATTATTTGTTACATATGGGATAAGTATAGATTAAAGAACTATGTAGCATATTTTTATATATATAATCTATATATTATATATATAGCTATATTCTATATATATATTAATATATTATATATTATATATATAATTAGATAATTAGATAATAATACAGTAATATTATTATATATATATATAATATATATATATATATATATATATATATATATTATAATATTATTATTATATATATATATATATATATATATATATTATATACTATATATATATAGTATGTATATATAATATTATATACTATATATTATATATATACTATATATGTGGCCGGTAATATTACTTGTATTGGTGTATACTTTTTTTCTCTACTCTTCTTATATATTGGAGGAGAATGTCATCTAACTGGGCCAGAACAGAGAAGATTATCTCAGTAAGAGATAAAATAATATAATAAGAGATATTGAGAATAATTAATAATAATGAATCTATAATGAAATTTTTATTTTCCTGTGATATCTGGTTAAGAAGAAACTATTACAATGTGTAAATATTATTTCACACTGTGGTAATTAGCGCTATCTATGATAAGCAACGAGACGAGTATTTGACTCGCAGACTGTCGGAAGGCGGGAGCAG
>JABUQX010039663.1:0-7500 GCA_015478945.1 Trachelipus rathkii
ATATGTATATATATATAATTATATTATAAATATATATAATATATATATTAATATATTATCGAAAACAAATGAACCAATTTGGATTACTATATATATGTAGTGTTATTAAGTTTAAGTTTATAGTATATTTTTATGATATAATATATATATAATAATATATAGTATTGTAGTATGTCATATTTCTTGTTTATATTAGATGTAAGTTCATGTAGCAGTATATATATATATATTAATATTATATATAATTATAATATATATATTAATATATATTATATTATATATAGAAAATAAAGTTTTTTTCTTGCCGTCTAAAAATAGGAAAAATTTTCCAAATGTGTATTTCGTTTTTATCTCATAGCATTATCATTTTATTTCTTAACATGTAGATATTAAATAAAAATATCTCAATTAAAAATAAAACAATACGAATATATAGATATTTTATATTTATTCTTACAAATTTGATTATATACGTAATACTTACACATATCAACGTGTAATAACAAATCTATTTGTGACGTTATTTAATAAAATAGTTTTGGTAGAATCAGTAAAGGTTAAATGTGTAACTCATATGAGTTGTAATATATTCTACTCTGTATTATAATAATATAAAATATTCTATATTGATAATAGTACTTATTATAATATCAGAGATTGTAAATAAGATATCTCCATTAGGAAAACATAAATTTTCATAAACCTGTTTATCTAACAAATATTTTTATCAGCCTATCTAATAGAGATATATATAATTTTTCCTAATTGCTGATTATTTATGCAATATTTAACATCTAAATATAAAGAACGAGACGTAATAAGGTTATGCGAGGTGCTTGGACTATACTGGTGCAAATAACAATTGAAATGACTCTTGAAGTCAATTGAACAGTAGTGATTGTAGAATGGCAGTTTGGTGTTGTAATTTCAAATAATAGAGTAATCATTGTAAATCCTAAATTCTTCTATCCTCTTGAGGAATACTCTGTGAGAGAATGGTACACTGAATTAGTTTATTATGTGCTACGTGTGGTGCAATTTTTTTCATACAAGCGCTACAGTATAGCTCAGTATGCTGTTGTAACTACTCCAAAGAAAGAAGACACGCTAACTTCATTTAACCCTTCTCATTATATGTATATTACTCCTTATATACCGTCGTTTGGTTAAATAACTAGTATGATGTGCGATTTTGTCATTGACTAAATTACTTAAACTATCTACTACTTAATGAGACTCATATAGTTTTCGTTGTGTATCGCAATTACTCAAACATCCAAGTACCTTGACAGGTGATAGATGATCGTTATGGAGGCATGATAAATAGTAATAATTAAGTATTTAATGAATGAGTATGAATAAATAAATTATTGATGTGGATAGTGTAGTAGTTAAGTAAATATAGTTAAGTATGTAGTAGTTAGTATAGTCGTAAGTAGAGAGAGACTATAGTGTTGAGTGTTGTTAGATAGATAGAGATAAAGAAGTTAGTGTATTGAATAATGGGTGTTTTGTAATGAGAGAGAGATGAAGAGATGTAAGAGAGAGATAGAGAAGAGAGAGTAGTAGAGAGAGAGTTAAGAGAGGTGGGTATGTCTTGAAATGATGATAGGAGAGAGAGAGAGTAAGAGATAACTTGGTGGGTGTCTGAGAGAGAGAGAAAGAGAGAGTTAGTATTGTGGATGTACTTGAGAGAAGATACATGGTGGGTGTGTCCTTTATTTTTCGCATTTTTTCGGACACAAAATGTGAGCGGGAGGAAAGAGGGAGAGAAGTAGTTCGAGAGAAAGAGCAGAGAAAGAATATTGTGTGCGTGTTTCCTGAGAGAAGAGCACGAAAAGAAAGTAAAGAGTAGACAAAGTAAGTGTCTTAACGAGAGAGAGAAATGAGAAAGAGTGGAGTGGTGGATTTTTCTCTGTTATAGTGAGAAATACGACATAAAGGTAGGGAAAACGTGGTCTCATAGAGTGAGTATAAGAGAGAGAGAAGAGAGAGAGAGAGAGAGGAAAGTATGATAGAGAGGAGAAACGATTGAGACGAGTAAGAAGAAGAGAGTATGAGATAGAAAGATTGTATCTGTGAGTGGAGTGATGTCATATAAGAGAGTGATTGAGTAGAAGTGAGTGTCGAGAGAAGATATATTTATATGTATTTAAGTATTTTTTTGGGGGCTAACAAATATGTGTTTCTTATGCATACTATATATATATTTATACTGATTTTTCTCTCATTCTCTTCACATATAGGTATCGTTAATATATCTATCTAACATCAACACGTCCCTCACAACCATTACTCTATCGCACACACCACAAGCATCATCTGACGGACGAACGCTCGTACCAAACTCACTCTCACTAAAGAAAGTATGATGAGAGATGTATTGAAAGTAGTAAGAAGATCGAGATACGAGATTTCTTATAGTGCGACGGACGCAGAAAGGAAGTAAGAGTTAAGTGAGCATGAGAGATGAAAAAGACTGAACCTAATAGAAAGAGGAATGATCCTGGCCGACATTTACTAATATTTCATCAAACACATAGGAATATTGATGAAGGTCATTCAAAGCGGGAACCTGATTCTATTAAGTCTATTAAAACTGTTTGCATTTTAAAATTTAAATGAATATAAATAGTTTTTAGTAAGGCCATTTATAGTTGTATGTCTGTATTTTGTGTAGGGTGGTGGTGGATTTTAATGTAATAGAGAGTGTGTATTAGCAGTTTTTTACGTATCTCTCATCTTACAGTAATAATATTGATATAACCAATTGAAAATATTACTTAGATATACTCAGATTTAGTATATCCATAGGTAAAGCTATTAACTTGAAATCCCTCTAGCAGCTGTGATAAGTTCAAAAAAATTATTTAATCCTTCTCGTCAGAGACAGGTAAACTAATTATTATTATTATTATTATTATTTTATTATTATTATTATTTAATATTATTAATTATTATTATTTATTATTATTAAATTATTATTATTATTATTAAAAACTAGGTGGTTATTTTTACTTCACCAGAGTGTTTCCATAGAATGTCTTATTAACATTGCAACTAGCATTTATGTTATTATGTACAATCCACATTTTTTATTTTACACAACCAATGAATTGTATTCATCTTTTATGCCATTGAATTGAGACATGTACTAAGAGCATTGTAAATAAAAGACGATCTACCACCGTTACATACTAAATTACGGCTCTGAAATTTTTTGCAAAGGCACTCAATATGGACGGACAGACATTATGTTTCTTCAATTCCACTCTAGACTTAGTTAATGACAGTGTCGTTAAGTTGATCGCAAAGTTAGGTTTATACTTTATCTATTACAACTTCAATGTGAAAGAATGATGGGATGATTTTTTCTTCTTCTTCTTACTTCTTCGCTCTTCCTTCTTTCGCACGTAAAAGCATTTAGCGCCTTGGAGATAGGCATCATAGTTATCATTGAACAGCAGCGCGCTTGCTGGGTCTTTTCTATATTATATAATAGCAGGTGCACAATGGATATAAGAATCTATGGTTAATTTTTTACGTACGAATTGGTGGGTTCTGAATGTTCTGAAGACCTATGATTTTAAAAAAAGATTTTCTAATTCTTAATTTCTCTCTCTGTAAGCGGGCTCGCCTGCCCCGGACTGCCCACTGGAGACTACAGGCGGTTGGATCTTCCAAGTTACCCCCCCCTGCTCCTGTGCGTCCCCGGTTCGAAGGGCCAGAGAACCTCGGCCTCCGTAATTCTACCTCAATTTAATTTTTCGCGTATATTTAATTCTTGGGCTATCCATAAACCTCATTCTTTGCTACTTAACCATCTTTATAAAAAATTAAAGTTAATCTAAAAAACACCTATTTACATATAAGTAAAAATAAACAGCTTGGCAACTCGCTTCAAACTCTTTTCAAGCTACGAAATTGTGGAGAGCAGTTGGATAAATTGAAACTCTCAATGTGAGCACCATTAATTAATTATAATTGATATATATTAAAAATTCGTAATAAATAAAATAATTTCTGTGAATTATTTATATATCTTCTGTCATCTCTTTCCTTTATATTAAATAATCTTTCTTTGAGAGATAATATAATCATATTTCATTATTATAAAAGTTATTATAATATTTTTCCTTCCATTATTATTAATTAAGTATTTTAGTAATTTCTTAATATATAATTGTATAGCTTTATTATATATATAATTTATAAATAAATATAATATAAATATATATATATATATATTATATATTATATATATCTATAATTATTAATTATATATATATTAATATATATTAATTATATATTAATTATATAATATTATTATTAATTAATATATATATATAATATATATATATATATATATTAATATATATAGTATTATATATTTAATTATATATATATATATTATAATATATTATATGTATGAGCTTTCCTGCAGTTTAGTAACGTGTCGATTGTCACTTTTCACGGTGTCTATACGGTCATAATCACGTTTGTATGATTCTTATATTTTAAAAAGTTGTTCATATCACGAATGCTTAATTATTAAATGCGTCTTAATGTACTATTATTGTGTCACTTTTTTTTGGCACTATTTTGTTTTCATGAAGTATAATTTAATGTGATTTGCAGATTGTGAATTTTATATTCGGTAATAATTTGATTTATCTGCAAATATGATGTATATATAGAATGTCAGCGGATAACTTTCTGAAGGCGTTAATAGAAATATTAGAGTCTACATAGTTTAGTACTCTAATAACATTTTTTTTTTTATATTACTCTCTCTATTTGTGAATTTTACTAACTTATGAATATATTTATTAATTAGAATCGCTAATATAGGATGTAATAAAGAGTCGAGGTCTCTCGGGGCTCGTATATAGTTATCGCGTTGATCTGTGTTCGTTTATACAGTGATATGGTGTGTGTGAATTATCGTCCCCATCTACTGTTCAACGATTTTTTCTGTCGTCAATGGTTACTCCACAATCTTTGAAAAACATCAGAATATTAGTATATGTATAACTCAGTATATCGTTAAATAAATATGGTTTATAGATATAATTAACAGATACAAAAGCATCTAATTTTGGCTCATAAGATTTTTTCATTTTAGTTCTATTCTTTATTTTGTTTTGGTATTTATTTTTTTCTTAGGCTAACACGTGGAATATCGTTGAAGCCAACGCGAGAGTATAATTAAGTTCGCTATTAAGCCGAGCTTCTTTTTTTGTGTAGAAGTTTCGTATCTCAATATTATATATTTGGTGTGTTAAAATGTATATCTTTATTCCATATTTTCTAAATGAGTAAGAGTAGTTGAACATATAAATTAGATATTACTAATAGTCTATTACACACTAAAATGAAAATAAGGTAGTACTAATATTATAAAAAGTAAAGTAAGTTGAGTTATAATACGTATAGGGACTTATAGGGTTCTATCAATGCTCAATATTATTTGATTAGAAATATTTCAGAGTAAATATAAATATATAATATTTAAAAAAAAATTCATATATATATATTAAATATATGCAAATTATATCGGATTATTGTAAGAATCGATAATTTTGATGGTGTATAAGGGGTCGATTTAATACTTTAAAATGAGTATACGAGCCTGATATGTTGTACATTATTGTATCGAGTTGTGATCAATGGAAAAAGATAAAGAGGACAACTGTTTGAAACGTGATCCTACTTTTGTTGCTATATTTAGCTGTGTGAGAAATTGGAACAAGAGAATAGACCTATGCTTTTAAAAATTATAGTATTCAGTCATAATGATTATTATATATTATCTATTGAAGTTAAAATCACTTATAAATTATAATATATAATATTAATATATAATTATATATATATATACTATATTATAATATATATAATATATATATATATATATATATTATATTATATATATATATATATATATATATATATAATATATATATATATATATATTAAATATATTATAAATTTATATATTATATATATTATATATACATATACTTAATATATATATTATTATATAATATAATATTATTAATATATATATATATATAATATATATATATATATATATATATTAAGTATATATATTATTAATATAGTACTAACCTATAGAATATACTATTTCTGACATGTACTCATATAGAATGATGGGGCGTGTATTAGATAAGGGCGACTGAGCACTTTGATGCCTCGTAGTTGGGTGGTTCCTCATTTGTGACTATAGTTAGATAACAATACAAGGATGATGTTCATTAATATAATGGCACTAGAAAATGGTAAGAGTATGCGAGACCTCACTGATATCGAAACGTTATGCACTTATCTCTCCTTATTGTAATTTCAATATAACCAGAACTCAAGCACTACGGAGTAAGATATATATACATTTGCCAGAGCTCTAAAATATAAAATCTCATCCTAAAGTGACCGCACTTTTTCTTTCATGTCGTAGCACTCCTTGTTCCATTTTTGTCTGTTTAGTAACTAATGTAGTATTCACTTTTTTATATAAACAATCCTCTATTTTAGATTTACGGATTAGCAAGAATATATATACTAGCTAACCTCCATACTAATACTAATATAAGTAAGTTCGTACTATTATCAAATACTTATATTATACTACGGGTATTAGATCTCGTATATTTACAATATTATAGTATATATATATATGGCTCGTACTTATTAATATATATATATATCATATGACTCACAATATCATACCAAATCATGCAACCTATTATGTTACTTATATGTTTGGCATTTCTTTTCTCACTTACTATACTGCGAAGGAAAGTAGCGCAACTAATTAATATATTTGTGAACTCTTGATCTCACTCATCTAATATAATTACTATAAACTATGAAGTGTAAATAGTTAATATAAGTAGATAATATCTACACTATACATAATTTATAATTAGAGTATACAATAAGTGTATATATGGTACTTGAATGAGCTTATGAGTCATAATGCTCTTATACCTAGTAGGAATGGCTTAATATAACTACGTCTAAGTAATATAATATATACAAATATAACTATATAATATATAATCTTATGAGCTTCTAATGTACTCTTATTTATAGTTTAAAATATAATTATTATATCATAAAGGTTACTACTATATAATTATATACTATATAATTATATATACTGTTTATAATATATAATATCCCCTTAATAGTAATATATATAATTATATTATTATATATAACTATATTATAATATATTATATTATAGGTTGGATATATATATATAATTCTTTTGATTTGCTTACTCAAGAATTTTGACCACGAGCCGCCAATGATGAGTTGATGCATTATAATATATATAATATATATATATATTATAATATATATATATATATATATATAGTATATATATATATATATAATATATATTAATATATATATATATATAATTATATATATATTAATATATTATATATTTATATTATATTATATATATAT
>JABUQX010039663.1:15000-17500 GCA_015478945.1 Trachelipus rathkii
CCGTAACGTAATTTGATACCCTCATTTGCTAACGTATCATGACGGTAGGAGCGACTGAGTCGCAAGGCAATGGGTTAGGGTTCAATACCTCATCTGGATTCTAGGTAGCAATTACCTAGAGTATTAACCCTTCCCAGAATAAGGCAATGCCCATGAGGTGCGGGGTAAGTGGTGAGAAATGTGAATAGAAACCCGTATAGCACTATAGAAGAACGATGAAACCCGTATAGCACAATAGAAGAACGATGTTTTTTTTATTTGTGTTTGTTTTTTAAATAGTGAGTTAGGCCACTGGACAATGTACTACACATTGATCTATTCAGGTAGCGTTAGCTAGGCGTCAAAATCACACGTGTTTTGAAAGCTAGCTAGGCGTCAAAATCACCCGTGTTTTGAAAGCTAGTATAAAATTGATTTTAAATGTTGAAAGTACGAATCTGGATAAGCCTATTTGTATAAGACTGATAAATTATTATTATTATTATTATTATTATTATTATTATTATTATTATTATTATTATTATTATTATTATTATTATTATTATTATTATTATTATTTCTTAAATGATCCAACATTATATTAATAATAAGCTTATTTTTGGCAAAAATTTCAAAATTATGAAGATTATGAGGGTTATGAAGATTATGAACATCGATGAAGATTGATGAAGATTATGAAAATATTTGAAGATCAATGGAGATCAATGAAGATTATGAAGATAGGTGAAGATCGATGAATATCTGTGAAAATTATGAAGATATATGAAGATCGATGAAGATCGGTAAAGATCTGTGATGATAGGTGAAATTATGAAGATTTGTGAAGATCGAGATGAAGATCGGTGAAGATTATGAAGATTTGAGAAGATCGATGAAGATCGGTGAACATTCTGAATATATATGTAAAGATCACTGAAGATCGATGAAGATCGATGAAGATTATGAAGATATGTGAAGATCGATGAATATCTGTGAAAGTTATGAAGATATATGAAGATTGATGAATATCAGTAAAGATCTGTGAAGATAGGTGAAATTGTGAAGATTGGTGAAGATCGATGAAGATCGGTGAATAGAAATGAAAATTATGATGATCGGAGAAAATTGTGCTACACATTTTTAAACTACTCATACTACTTCCACTAAATTTCTATACTTCCCTAAAAATTATTACTATTATTTGTCAAATAAAATTAAAGTATGTAAATGCTTAAAATTGCTTATCAAGTGTGAAAGTGTCTGAAAGATATGAAAGCAAATTTACATGTGTCATCAAGCTACTACTACTACTACTACTACTACTACTACTACTACTACTACTACTACTACTACTACTACTATTGTTATCTGTCATTATTTTTATTTGCAAATAATTTGCAGTTCATAGATAATATTTTTTTTCAAAACTAACCTTTGTTTTTTGCAAGTTGGATGGGTTCTCTTGCCGTTCATAGAACTTCACAATATTTTTAGAATTTCAACAAAACTTCTTACTCTAACTTAAATTTAAAGGAAGCTTCTATACAATCACGGTCAAGCTGTTTACTTGAAAATAAAGAATTTCAAAAATATATTTTAAAATATTATTAAACTTCTTATTAATAATATATTTATTTTCCTAAATTAGCATTTTCCGAACACACTCTTGATCTCACTTGTATTATCATGAACAAGATGCCGACTTTTCCCTCTTGCTTTGTCCTCTGCTATTCATTGCAAATGCGCATGCGCAAAACAACACCGTGGAGTTGTTTATAAAAGATCATGAATTCTTACGTTTTTGGATCTATTTTTCACTTTGTTAAATATTTCTTTTGTTTTAGTGTGTTAAAATAGGTGCTCGCTGGGGCCTACTATATAGACATATAGACAGGTAGACAGTAGACAGGTAGACAGGCAGTGTTGGATGCAAGTCTGTACAAAAATTTATATCTCCATATAAATTTTTGTATATAAGTGTTTTTCTTCTTCTAGCCATTCGGTTTTTAATTATGGTATTATGTCTTAATATATTAAATCTAAATATATATCTTAATATATTGTATCGGCTTAAATATTAACACTTAAGCCTTAAATATACTATATACTTTTAAAATGTAGAACTTAAACACTACTTTAAAAAAGTCCTATCATAGAATTGCTTACATACCTTCAAGAATTTATAAGGTGAAACTCTTCTTACTAAAAACGAATACCAAACATGCTCTGGAATTAATATCCCTAAAAATTATTATATAATGGTATTAGTACTAGTATCTTAATATATATGGAATAAAGGAATAAATATTATCTTAAAATATATGAATAAGAATAAATATTATCTTATAAATATAATAATAATAATAATAATAATAATAATAATAATAATAATAATAATAATAATAATAATAATAATAATAATGATGATAATAATAATGATAATAATAATGATAATAATAATAATATAATAATATAATAATAATAATAATAATAAAAATAATAAAAATAATAAAAATAATAG
>JABUQX010039663.1:22500-37855 GCA_015478945.1 Trachelipus rathkii
TTTCCCTTTGTGTGCATAACTTTGCTGCATAAGCAAGTAGTTGACTAAGTTTTTGGCATAGTTAAATTTTTCAACCTCTCGTTGCATTTCCCCGATCTTGTCTTTGAGGAGGTAGAGATTAGGCAATAGCACTCCAGTGAGCGCATTGCAACATATCAAGCCTAACAGCAATAGGCTTCATTATTTCAATGTACTCAGCAATACCTACTTATCACTTTTATTAAATACTGGTAGACAAGGTTTTTGCTCCATACAAATGTTGTTGATTTGTGTCATGCGACCATCAAGGTTCTTTAAAAGGTCTGTCATAGAATCGAATCTGGGAAACAATTACTGAATATAGTCTCAGTTAATAATAATAAATATAATATATAGTAGTGATATAATAGCATATATTAGTAATACCACTAACTCTCAACTTATATAATTCTCGCAAGATCAGAAGTATATTAACTAGAGTATATCCTAGATATATGTGGAAACATATATTATAATCTAACTCTCAAATATTATCCGATGCTTATATGGATTATAAAGTTGTCTATATAATAAATATAGAGTAATTTATTGAATAGATTCCAGTAATAAAGTACCATTCATTGGAAATACTAATTTGAATAAAATACAATATTTCCTTTTAAGAAATAGATCCTAGAGTGTAATGTGTAGGAAATGGCAACTCTCGATGCATAATGATGTAATCATGATTATAGGACCTATAGGGATTATCAATATACATATGGTTATATCTTTAAAACAAGATCTAAGTGCTGAATGAAGGATGGAATTAATAGAATTCTAATATGCAAACCACATCATATTATGAACAACTACATAATGCTCGAGATATCAACATTTCTTAATATGAGAGTGGGCTCAATAAACTCTCGAACTAGTCTCTGCTCAATACTCTAGTAGTGTTTTTGTCACATTCCTTGTGCATTCCTTATACAGATCACCCGTCCATAGCATATCAGCTCCGCGCGGTGTGTTATGGTGGCTGTTCACAGAAATTGCACTATTACTAATGGGAGATGCAATCCGGGCAACGTCTTTCGAGATACACCTTATGTCACTTAGATATATACTAGTAGTTTATCAACTTGTCAATTTTTGTTGCATGTAATCAATATTTCATAAATGTATTATCAAAACAACTACTCGTTAGCTCACAATTCCATTATATTTTTTATCTGTAACTCCTTATTCTCTCTCCTCTTGATAATCTATTAAATATGAAAGTCCATGTATGTTGCGGACTAAGATATCGATTTGACTACAAGGATCATGATCTTTGGTTCTTGTGAAGTAAACCACGAAAACGTTCTTCTGTCCATACGGGATTACGGGCAAAAAGGTAAATTCAGGATCATTATCCTTCGTGTACAAAAATAGTTCTTTTCATGTTTATATAATCCAGTAGCATCCTGGTGAACCCTATCGGATAAGCACACTTAGCACCATGTGTTTCCCAGTCCTCAGACTCTCTTCTCGTCCTGGTATCCACAAATTCTGCTTGTTTGTAACCAGTGATTAAGTAAGTCTAATCAGCTATCTTTTCGGTACACTTTTACATACATTTACATAAGTGCCCTAATCACATCTGCATTTATTACTTAGAAGTGAAAAATGTTATTTATGGTGAGATAAACGTGAGGTGTTATAAACAAAGGGAATTATAGATACGATGACATTCGAAAAGAATTATGTAACCTTACAAAGAGTTAGATTTCAAACCTGTCGTGACCGCTCCTTTGTCTGCCGTGGCGGTTACTGGATTCGTCTGGAACTCAGTAAATCTCAGACACACAACCTACCTACGTACTTGAAGGAAAAAAAAATAATAAATTCACATAAATTGATAACAAACTATTCTTGCCTCTTTAAAATTCTCTCACGAAAAATTTGTGTTTGGATACGGACGTGTAAGTCTAGCGACCTTCCAGTAATTAATTGCTTGTAATATTTATATCTGCTACCTATTTAATTATATATTGCAATTGTTATGATAAATATAGAATAATTTAATTAGGACATTCCACATATGGCATAACTCAAATAGAATGTCTTCTTCTGGTGAGGATCTATAAAGTGATGCTCGTACTGACACAGACTAAAAAAGTGCATTATGAGGATTTTAGTACGACGCTCTGTCACTTGAGTTCTCATCAACGCCGGTCTTGTGATACCAGCTACCACGGCCCGCGCCACTGACTGCATCCCTGACTATTTTCAATTGCTCAGATCATCTAAGTGAAATTTAAAGTAGATACTTAATAATAGAGTATAAATAGGTAAAATTAATAGGCTAGTACCTTGTTAATAAAATTATTTTGAGTGATTTTATTTATTTTTACATAATATGACATTTGAAAATATAGCTTTCTCATTGGTTCAATGGTAATAATTATTACTCTATTGCCTCTCACATATATATTTATCTAATACCTTACTATTCTCTTTACAGTACTCAATAAAATATATACTATTAATAATGAATATTTGATAGGCCATTATTAAGGTGCTCCTAAAAGTCATACCTTTGTACTACTTTATTTTTTTACATGAAATTATCATGAATAGTCATATGCACTCAATATCGCAAGTGAATATAATTGACAAAAAGTAACACATTTTCACGAACATTATCAACCTCGTTGCATCTCCCTTTCCCTTTAACACTTAATCCAATATTTGTTGCCATTTAAACATATAAAAACACTTAAAAATAGATTTTTAATCGTATTTTATCAAATAGCTGAGATACCAACTTTTATCAATATTAAGGCCCCGGAATTTATTAATATAGATTAAATTTAATAAATAAAGTAAGTTATATAATAAAGATTGAATATGGAAAAAATGGTTTCAATTATTAATGAAAGAAATTTAAATTTTTTTGAGCAATAAATATTATTAATTCCCAGGTTATAAATATAGTTTAAAATAAATAATTAATAATATTTAATTATTAATTAAATGAATATTAGATAATAATTTAATTGTTGATCTAATAATAGTTAACAACTCAAATAAATAATTAATATAAACTCAAATTATAATAATATATAAAAATAATTATATAATTATAATAAATATAATAATAATTAATAATAATAATAATAATAATATAATTAATATAATAATAATAATAAATAATTATATATCTTTACTTTATATAATAATAATTATATAAAAAATTAATTATAAATATATAAAATAATTATTAATAATAAAAAATATTAATTTTAATATTAAATATTTTATATATATTATTATGTATATATTATAATATATATAATTTTCAATGTACTTATTAATATTCTAATATATAATGAGGAACCGCTTTTGTTGATTATAATAATTGTAAATAGAAGATTAGAAAGTATATAATATTTTGTAGGCACATTATATTATATAATTGGATGTTTCGAGCATATTGAACTTAGATTACCACATAAATCTATAAGTACTGTAAAATTTAATAGAATATAAATATAAAATTAATGATATATAGTATATTATAGTAATATAGTAAATAAAATACATATACATAGAAGATAATATAAATATAAAATCTATAATTAAGTGACTCGTGAGAGGCTGAAATACGGTGCGGTGGCGAGTTGGTAAATATTTTGTATAATAATATTAAACATAAGGCGCAAACCTACAGCGTCAGTGCGCCTATAAAATAACCTTTGATTTTAAGAGCTCAACAGGTGCTATAAACTATATCTATTATTAGATAATTCTTCAGCGTGCAATAAAGCGACAAAGAAAGCGCAGCGTTATGCCTAGAGAACCGGCTAATTGAGCGCGTGCTGAGCGCTTTGGCGGCTAATCAATTTACGCTGTACTACACCGCTAGGACGGGGCAAAAAAAAAATTTAGTTGGTTATTATATATGTAAATAATAATATATAATATATAATATATAATAATTAATATATTATATAAATATTTTATATATATATAATTATAATAATATATATATATTATATATATAATATATATATATTATATATATTATATTAATATATATTAATATTAATTAAATTATTATTTAATATATTATATATGATATAATGATATAAAATATCCTTTAAAAAAAAGTGATTTATGTAGCGCACATATAACACATACCACATAGTCTCACAACAATACATAATATTAATGCTAACAATATTAATAAACAATGCAAAATGAAATTAATGAGAGTTTTAGGATGTAGTATAGTTATGAGTTTAGTAATAAAAGACAATCCTTTATTAATTTCAATTCCAGATATTCAAGTGTACTATAAAATAAATGTATAAACTATCATACTAATAAAGGATAATTTACTTTATCATCGTACGATATTACTTTCGACACATCATAGGCAGGTTTGAGGAGAATCTTCAGAAGAACTAAAGTTCTATTTACGACCACTAGAGCTTACTATTTGAGCCACTCACACATGATTATTATCTGTTAAACCGACACACGATGATTTACTTTACATCACACAGATTCACGCTTATGCGCACTCAGCACACTTTTACTGGGTTACTACACACACAATTTACTTTCCGAAGGCGTTTTACATCACACAAGCATTCTTTAACTTTACAACATAGAAGATCTCACATCTGGATCACAGCTCATAGAGATCACTTTACTCAGTACAGAGTTGTATTTACTTACACATCAGGCTACACCAGACACTGCACTTCACAAACTAATAACAACTGACGCATAAACACTACTCCACATATCGTAGTGCGGTATATCAAGTGAATACACTTACTAATGCTACGAGAGGCACAACAACAGTAAGTATCTACACAACACAGATACTTACCTATAACCTTTACCACAAGTCATTTACTACCTACACATGACAACTAATAGGACTATTCGACAAAAAAATAAAGTGAACCAAAAGGTAACACGCTAATGGTCAACTTGCTGATATTACACACTACGTGACCCATGAGTGACATGATCTTGTAGCATCAGCCCAGTTTTGACATATGTTTGACACTCAGCCCTTACGGACTCAGGCTTTACACTACCATAGAACCACTCGCGTTGGGTAAGTAAATGAAAGTCGCAGAAGGTATTGTTACCCTTACATGAGGAGCATTCTAAACCTTTCATGATAAGGTCTCATGTTTCTAGGCCTCCAATCATTAGAACAGGTTGGGACTTTTATAGTATAGAATGTGTGAGCGTGGTCCCCTGAAATCTTAGGTCATTTGAATACAAACCGGGGACAGCACGTGCCAGTGTTCGTTCTCAAGCTACTCTCCACATACTCTCTCAAAGTTGTCGTCGAAACAAAGGCACCGCAGGTACGGCCCCGCGCGCGGAACGTTAAATGATATCAATGGTAAACTTATGTGTCAAAGAATCGCAAATTAGACTAGACCAATGTCATACGAAAAGAGGTAAAAAACCATCGACTAAAACTACCCAACAGACATCATATGGACTAAGTATGAGGGTAAAATGGGGAAAATGTTATGTAAGGGAAGAAAAAAAACTCAGGAGGAAAGAGGTGGTACTATAAAGAGAGTCCAAAAAATGATGACGTATCACATAGATGTAGCTTTCAATGGTGCGTAAATGCAGAACAAAAAAAGAAAAAATGGAGAAAACACAAAACCACATAATGCAGAATGACCAGAATCAAGTCTAGAAGGGCAAGCGTAAATCAAAAAATTTCATATACTCAAATGAAAACGAGTTTGTGTGATATACCGGTGAAGGAGCGAGAGGGATAGGAAACGTAATAGGAAATACACTAATAAGACCTTTGTGTAGTTAGAGGAAGGTTATACTCTGGGTGGAGTGAAGAGAGTCTGGTAAGAGATACCAACTGTTTTATTGTGCCGATTATATGTAGGGATTGTGTTCAAACGATAATGTAAGTGTAACCAATAGATAAATACATTCAATAACTAGAATTTGTGTCAACATCTATGATTGCATTCAACGTTCTATACGAATCTCAATCATATCAACATTCTCTAAGGATATATATAAATGTGACTTTATATAGTCTATTACTTTGCATATAAGACTCTAGGTGATATATGTCTTCTCGTAGTCAAATTCACTAATTAGATATCGTATTTAGTAACTTAACAACCTTTAGGGGGTATATATACTTGATCATTTATTATTTGGTGTTACTGGCTATATATCATACTTATATGTGTATTATTCAACTGTCATAGATAACTGCTCACATGTGTTGATGAACTGTGTATACGTTATAGCTTTATAGTCTCGAAAACTATTACACTATATGTTTACTACTAGTCAATATGATTGCACAACCATTAATTATTATACTATTTCATCTTATTATTAATTACATATCTCTAAATGCTCAAGTAAATCTCTAAGTAAATCAATATTTAAAGTGATATATAGTATTAACTCTATAGCATAACGAATGGAGATTAGTTAATGGCTTTGTTTTACTGTTTATTTACTCTAATATACAGTTTTAGCGTAATTTGACTGAGCTATTAACCCATGTTTTATGCTTTTAAACTTCATATATTTTTTCTTACTTTAACTACTATATATTATTCATTATAATCAATTATTATCTAAATAAACAGGAAATTTATGATAATATTATATAATGTAATAGTTATAAATAATATTATAACTGTGATGTAGAGACGTCATGCTATGATTATTAAGATGAAATCCAACTATAACTACACAACACACTCACACACACACATAACACCACACACACACACACACCACACACTACCCACACACACACACAACACACACTATCCACTCCATCATACACACATTAACGTAGAATAGTGAAAAACATGGTTATAAATAGCACGTTACAGTAATAATACTCATCAAAATTAAAACTATAAATGATATATGGCAACGTTAAAAACTGCTATTAAAGAATCAGATACAATACGGAACAAAGATATGATAACTGTGAACTGGATAAAATTAATATACTTATCAAGGTATATAAAATAATACTTAAAAATGCATGATGGTAGAATATCTAGTTGTACAAAAGAATAAAGTATGCTAGTAAAGTATTCTAAAGAAAAGTATTCTTTAAAGTAATCACGGACTTATTTCATACTCACGGCAAGGCACGAGGCCCTAAAGGTCATATCCCGCGTATAACAGTTCCAGTACACGATATTATCTCTCTCATCATGACTAACTTAGCTTTCAACCAGTCACTAGCCATAAGTAAGCGAAAAATTATTATGTGATCGACAATTCTACTATGTCAAATCCGAAATACATGTCTCATCGTATAATTTATCATACATCTATTCTTGGTAGAGACATTCGCGAATGGTAATAACGTTTAACGTCCTGCAACCGATAAGTGATACGATATCATGATAACAGTAAACTTACACGCTCGGTGTTAATAGATAATGATACTCAAATTTTATAGGACAGGCTAGCAAGAGAGTATTAAAACGCTTAGGGAATATGTGTCGAAATAATCACAAAATATAACGATCAGGCGTTTATATAAAAAGACGTGTAACAAAGGCGCGCGACGCTTCATGACATTGAATTAAGTAGGACCCGCGCACTCCGTTATTGACGTTTCTTGCGCCTCTTAGCTGATGTGCTGGTCGCCAACGGAGCGTAAAAGGATCGCGGGGCGAGGGGTGTCGTTATAAGGAAGGGTCCCAAGGCTTAAGTCCGTCAGACAGTTCAAAGCGTCTAAATTCATTGAATCACTTGTTATCATTAACAAAATGAAATCCTCTGAGATTAAAATATATAATGAATATGTAAGACAGGTTAAATTGTCAAAGTGAAGGTTTTATTCAAGAATTATTCTTAAAAAAAGATAATGTTTATGAAATAGTGCTAAAGAACTCGTTTATGATGTATATTATTATTTTACTTACGTAATATAAGTATATATAATAATTATTTTAAGAAACATATAATATAAAAGTGATTATATAAACAGTTAAAAAATATAAAAAATATTTTTATGATGAAAAATATAGTAGATTAAATGAGACTGTGTTAACTGAAAAAGTTAGTACTTCACGTAAAGAATCTAACTTTGATTAGAAATAATTATATAGTGAAAGTTATGTAAATTGAAGAAGATTTCAATTCCTGAAAGATGTCTTTATAAATACATAAATAATATGAGAAATAATAATAATATTAGGACGCTTTTTATTAAAAAGTCAATAATAATAAATATTGAACATTCATCAGCCACAGCTTTGCTTGCGTCTTCCAAGACTAGGAGTGTGATGGTATGAGTGGTGAACGAGTTTTAGAAGAATATTGACGCAATGTTCTGAATAGAGAGTGAAATAATGCCTGAGCTCTTAACACCCACACTTACAGTCTTTCGAAATTTCTTGTATAGTGATCATGAAGTAAAAAGACTAATAAAATATAATAAATAACAAATCAATTAATTGAATTATAAATAATTAATATAAAATTACATAATACAAAGTAAAAAATAATAAAATAAAATAAATAAATAGTAGAAAAGAACATTGAAGAAGGAAAAGGTAAAAGAATATAGATGAGTAATTTTCATCTCATCGTGTGTTTTAAGAACCAGACTTTTTGATAATCAGATATACTGATAGAGGAAGAGCTGAATAATAAGATATATTTAGTAGTGTAAATATAGGCTCTGATTTAACACAATAATAAATACAAGGTAGTGACTATCCACAAAAATGATGAGCTATCATCCAATTAACTAAATTCAGGAAAAGATAAATAAGGAATACAATACGCCATCCTCTAGTCGCTTTGGATTGTGAATGACTGCTAAGTATGAATGGATAGATACACATAGTTGTATGTAGTGTATGAACAATAGTATAATAATATAATCATAATAGTTAAGCTCAGGAATAACAGATAGTATGAAATAGTAGCTCTATAGTTAAATACATATGGAGATATTAAACTAAGTAAAGCATGATAAATAACTCAGTAAAATCTAATAGAGATGAGTATTACTGAACACACTATAAGGTGGTTAATAGTAATAGCTTAGTATAGCGACTGGTAATAACGTTAATGGAAAGACTAGCTATCGACATTGAATCCTCAAACATAGTATAGTTGAGTTAAAGTGTATTCTGAATCGTGTGCGTCCACAAATATATGTATCATCGAACAGTATCTGAATGAGGTCAGGTGAAACATTTGCTGAATAAGAAAGGGTACATAGTCTAGAGTGTCTGTAGTGACTATATTTTGTCGCTTATTAAGTGTTAATCCGAATGATTGATAAAGGATTTGTTTATTTTGTATTATACATCCTATCTGACTCGCATAAATTTTAAAATGATTGCACTGGGTATGTTTACATATATTTACTCATATTGTTACTACCTTATATTTGTGATGTCTGGCATGGTAAACTCTATGCTTATGTTCTATACATCATATTCTTAATTAACTCATTTATCTTATTATTTATACATATTATGGTGTCTCTTGATTGTTTATAATATCTTATTATCATTTTAGTTTTATAAATTATTTTTTAATGAAGACGTGATATTGGTTATCATGAATTAATATATTGTATCCTGATGTGTATGTGTGACGGGTTACGAGTCTCGAGACCTACGTATTCATATGATATATAACCCAGAGACACACACACCACAACTCACTCAGACATATCACACAACGCTACGAGACAGACACAGCAACACACAAAGGCCAGCTCACGTTATGGCACACAGGTAAGGCGGCTTAAGGAGGCTAGTGAACCTCTTATTGACTTTCCGTGATGATAATCGTGTAATTGGTAACGCTTCAGACTCTATAACTATCGAAATCCTGTTCGGAATTCTATCCCCCAATCATATAACTCTCTAATAAATCCTAATGATCCTCAAAGGCTTACCTTATAGATCTGCTAGATTATCAGTAGAACATCAACTCCAGTATATCTTCTTTCTCTTGATAAACATAAAAGCAATTTTAAATATTCACTTAACTACAACATGTGTTTATTAACATGTTTGTTTTACTTAAAAAAGGTGGGGTATATTGAGCCTACTACTAAGACGATAACCACAATACTATGTTTCAATACTGTACCTGAGGAAGATATGATTAATCGATGACTAAATCTTTCGAAGTAAATCATTAATGATGTGTACGCTTAGATTTACCTTTCTTCCTTAACTTAGCGTGCATATAATCAGTAAATTCTAGTTAATACATTGGGTCCAAGCCGCTCCTTTATGATACCCTCTCACTGTCCATGCTAGTGCCACGGTGGGTGTATAACAAACAATTTTTTAATCCTACTGGCATAGTGCATCTAGCCATGGATATACTAGTTATGTGGAAATAAACTCACAATATATCTTCCTCGCAACAATCATGAACTTACCTTATAACATTCATCCAAGGTGGATGCATATTATATAGTCTCATCAACTAACAATGTCCGTGCACTTCTACTAGTCTAGTGATAACAGCTCGGTATCGTAAACTAAAAACTGATGATAAATAAAATACATGATAATTACTCCTAGACAGAAGACATAGAAAGTGTGATTTGTCATTCTATCCTCTCATATGAAATATACTGGGAGTGTGGAGTGAGAACTCAAATCAAAGAATTGGTATACAACTTTCTAAAGATCTAACTGGAGAACCGAAAACGTGATGGTGCAAGAGTGAGATGGAGAGAGTGGACCACACATTCCAGGATCGTTCAAAATAAATTCTTGGTAAGGAGGCGCAGTGCTTCTACTCTGCAAGACCTACGTAATCTGTGAGCGGCTAACTGTGACGGTCCAATAGAGAGAATAAACTATATATCAAAAATATCAAGCAACAATAGATACGCTAATAACCTGGGATATCAAATCATACCGACAACTCCATAAAAGTATAGATCCAAGGTCATATAATTAAATGCAGTCAAAGAAAGAGATTATAATAGACAAACGTTATAGCAACTACGAAAGTGAGAAGGTAATATCTACATCGAGGACACATAGTGCATCACGGTCAATAAGCTATAATAATCTATCGTGGATAATGAATATTTAATACGATCCTCTATGGTTAAGGTGACGGTACGGCCCATGGGAAATTGAGCAGTTTCTTTGCTAGCTACTCCTGGAGTGAATCCTGGTTTCGATCTGGGGACGTGCGTAAGTGCGTGACCTCCAGCTCGGAAAAAGTGAGTGCCGTGATGGTTGATAGGATGAAAGGGTTCATTCCTTCTTCAATATTTTCTTTTTCTCCTTCAAAAATCCGCATAGTTCCGATGCCGCACTCTGTTCTGGAGCTCTTCAAGACAGGCGACAACATTTAGTTCTGGTAGTGGTGGCGATGGGTGTGGTGAGGGGATGGGCTTGGTCTGGGTGCGTTGTGAGCGTGGTGTTGCCTATTACAAACTCTAACAAGGCCAGAAGATAAATGTAACAATCGAAGGGTTTAATATATATCAAGCTACTGAAGTTAAAAAATAGTATGTAAAAGGGAAGTAAATATGATATAAATAAATATAAAGATAAAATGAAAAGAAAGAAAAATCAGAAAGGGAAAACTTAAGAAAACAATATGTCTAAAACATTTATAGATAATGAAGTCAGGAGATTATATATGCGAGGTTAGAGTAGTGTCAATAATGTTAGTCACCTGTACTATGAGGAAAGTACTAAGGGATAAAATATTTGTTTAGTGGTAGAGAGTGCCTGCGGTTGCTCAAAAAACATAGCTTATTGCATAACAGGGCAACATCCACATAAGCTTATCTTTCACTAGTTACTAAACAAAAGCAACTAATCCCCTGGGGTTATGTTGCTGTACTCTGATGGACGGTAGATACTGACCTAGGAGTACCTATATATCACTGCAGTCACCTTATCTAAGGTAAATGAATTAAATAGAGGAAGTAAAGCAGAGAACCTAATACATAATGCTAAAACACTTTACTGAGATTAAACACCATGAGTTAACCGGCTAGTAAAACCGAATAGTCTTAAAGCAACTCTCCAAGATACGCTCAGCGTCCTGAGACTACAAAAGGGCAGTACTAATCATCCCACGTTAAGTTCCATGTCGACGACGGTTATATCACCGTGCTAGAATTTACTAATACGATGTAATGCGAAATATGAGTCGATATATTAAGATAGGGAGGAGTGTAATCCACTGAGTGATAATAACATTATAAGGTTATGAACAAGTCCAGGAGGAATGCTTAGTGCCTAAACATATTAAAGCCCAGGGCTGTGAAACAAACCATTGTAGTACAGGTCTACTAAAAACCAGTTTAGTAGATCATAAAGCAGTACAAAGACCCCGTAAGTGGTTCGTTGGCTGAGTGTGGACTCCTTTCCTCGACTATGTAGCGCGACGTAATGTTTCAGCCGGATCCCTGAAAAAAGGGTTAGCGCTCTGAACTTCTAACTATCGTCCTATAACTCTCATTGTGTGATAATACACCTCTAATGACATGTCTAACAAGACTACATTTTAGCGAGCCCTACCTTCCTTACTCGTTCATTATATCACTAGAGTAGAAATATCACACTCTAGGAATATCTGTACGGTAATTTACTGAAACTATATGTATGTATAGTCAGGGCACATCACTCGAGGGCTATCTGGCATACTACGAACTCTCTCAGATGTAATCTATGAAACATGAAAATTGAAATCAAGATAAATCCCTATAATACATTACTAGAGTTGAATGTGAGGAAAGTTTATTTCGTATGGCCGCCTCAGGAAATATTATTGGGTGTGGAGTAAAAAAGGTCTGTGTGTAGTAGTGAGAGAATGAGTACAGACATGTGAACAGACCCCTAGCAAAGCTTTTGAATACTCGGAAGGAGACATCATGTAGTTAAGTGGGCACACTATGATACATACATATACTCTCATATACGTGAGTGCCTGTCGCACTGTGCTCGGCCTCTGGGTACCTTTCGTCCCTGGCTTTTGCTGCTGGTGTGTTTCGACTTCTGTAACTCTGCGGCGGAGGGCGCATTTGTCGGTCAGCCGTGTTTCGTCTCAGGATCGTTCCATATCGGCGGGTTGTCTCGATTTGAGTGAACCTGAGGGAAGACAGCATCACTTCATTACGTTATAAGTTGGTTCTCTTCAGAGAGTTAAGGTGAGGGGAGAAGAAGGCTGTGAGGAAAAGGTGGAAAAATGGCTAACTTCAGTAGTAGGAAACATCCAACAACTTAAAGTAGGACATATCCTCTATCTCGCCAGGTGGTCTGTTTACGTGCGTTCGTATACTACGCGATAGATCATTATGATTCAGGTGAAATAGGTTTTATTACAGTGTGATTACGGGCCGTCTCATTGTGCTGCTAGAGGCAGGTCTGTTACATATATGTGACATTAGAACTTGCTGAGGTGATAAGTGGTCATAGTGGATGGGTAAGTATAGATGCTAGCATGGATGGTAGTAGTGTATAATAGCATCCGCATGAACTCAACTTCTCAATTCTTCCACCCGTTTGTCCGCTAGAATAAAGTCGGCTGTCTGCTTTCTCTGCGCAATCTGCAAGTTTGCTTCTCGACTGTTCGAAGGAGGCAATTTCACGATCCAAGTTTGTCGATTTTGTATCGCAATTGTCCTATTACATCGTATTGCGGCCAGCATGAGTGGATGATGTGATAAGGTCATTAGGGTAGTGGAAGTAAAGTGCGTGGGGAGGGTAAAAATCTGGGGAAGAGGTAGATAGTCTCGCGGCGTACCGGGAAGTAATAAACTCGCTTAGTGAGTTGAAAAAAATTTGGTGATTGTACACGTATTAAATGACGGATAGGTATGGTGAAAGTAACTATCCCGGTTGTGGCACTCAGTAAAGTCGGTGGGAGGTCAATACGGAATAGCGTTCTGTGCTAGTGCTTATAGCATAACTCCGCTCTGTGCGAGGGAAGAAACGGGAGTAAGTAAATCGGTTGTGAACGTAACTGAATAAACTGTGTAAAGGAAATCTGATTATAAATTATCCTTACAAATCTCTCTCATCTCTCTCTCTACATATACTCTATCATATCGTCTCTTCATCATACTCTCTCTCTCTTGGGCTCTCTCTCTTCTCAAACTGTAATCTCCCAATATACTTTCTATTATTATCCTTCGACGATGTATCTAACTGTATATGACTTACCTTATAGTGAATCAACATTTAAACATTCTTGGATTTCATAGAAGTCAATTTAACTTAAACAAACTTTATATCCTGGAAAACATCACATCTTAACAACGGTTGTTTGAAATGTACTGATTTCAAAGAGCTTGAAGAATATCTGTTCATGTGTGCTGTAAACATTTTCTTTGATATAAAACTAACGAAACAATTATTACAGTTTATTATTATGATAATAGTGAGTGTACTAATTATATCCTTGCATTAGGTAGGAACTGTTTCTATCACATTTGGATGGTGGTACCTCCAGTTCCACTTCTTCTTTTTGGAATCAGAGAAGTGTTAATAGTGGCAAATAAAGACATATATATAAAAATGATCCACTCATACTCTCCTCAGGTAGAACTCCCATAATGACGTCTCATTACACGTACAAAGACTTGCCTCTATATGAGCCGCGCTCTACAGCGAGAGTCATACATGATAAAAATAAATAATAACGAGCTCAGGTGCTCGAGGGATGGTGCGGATCATATATATCCATACCATGCCACACGCATCAAGGGCTGCCTTTGCTTGAGCTCCACAACAAACTATAAAAAGCTCGTAGAACGACATTGCAAAAAAGCTCACTCTCGACTCGTATATATAATGACGTCTATGGTCTCTATCTTAAAAGCTTTCCGGCTACTTTTCATGTGTTTTTCCTGCTGCATATAATCTTCCTCTATTTAAAACCCCCATCTGCGCTTGTTTGAGAGAATTTATCAGTTAGTGAATTGGGCAGAACATTTTACATATGAGTTAATGCTGATATATAATCTCAATATTTATAATATATATCTTATCTGCCCCTCTTGTATTAAAGGTATGTGATATCTGTATGTGATACCTGTAAAATAAAATAAATGCAGTCAAAGGAAATGGTGGAAAGATACGGCGAATGGTAAAAGTAAATGTTTCCAGACTAGTTAGTGGTATTATGGGGCGAGTTATTATCAGCAGAAGCCAGTTATCTGTATCGACTAAAATATATGGCTTAAATCACTACGAAGCTGGCGACCAACCTTTTGTTTAACTATATTTATACAGGGACCAATAAATTCTTTGCACGTATTAGACTGTGTTGAGACATCCTTCTTCGATGTCTGGGTTTCATACCACTAGGACCCCGGAGAAGGCGCAGCCCCAATAAACTG
>JABUQX010039664.1:0-20000 GCA_015478945.1 Trachelipus rathkii
TATATATATACTATATATATAATACTAATATAGTATATATATATAATATATATATATATATATATATATATAATATATATATATATATATATTACTATATATAATACATATAGACTATATTATACTATAACTATATATTATAACTATACATATATCTATATTATATAATATATATTCTACTATATAATTAATATATATATATATATACTATATATATAAACTAAAAAATAAAAATTAAGAAATAAATAGGGAAATAAATATTAAAAATTCAAAAAGTTGTTTAAAGCCAGTTTGAGAACTAGTAAGTACAACGTCTCCTCCTCAGAAATTAAATGGAAATAAAATTAAATTTTGAAAAATAAATAATAATTTAAAGTATTGATCTTTGATAATGACACCAAATAAAGAAAGATGGAAAAAATTTTTCTAAATAAATTATTTGATGATAAATTAGGTCAAATGTTTTCAAATATGCAAATTTATTGTTATTCGCAGTACAATTAAAGAATTTCAGAAAATATTGAAACTTAGATTTAGCTTGAAATAACAAAAGATTAATAATAATCTGATTTAGATTTGTTATCATTTGAATTAAAAAAAAGTTGCACAATAATTAATGTGTGATACATTATGTGAATAGTGTATAAAAAATCCGGATTTTGGTATTTAATCATTATAAATATATGTTGTTTAATAAGGAACTTCAGGGTATTAAAACTGTTTACACGAAATATGAATTAAATTAAATATCAAAGGAATTTTGCAAAACTCCTCAGTAAGTTTTAGTGATGGTACGTAATTATATTTTTTCTGCCAAGAAGTTTGTGATAAGCGTACTAACAGAAAAACACATGAATAATTAGTGAATCGTAAACTAGGTGTTTAAAATAAATTTCAAATGGAAGTTTTGACTGAAAATCGGGAATGAATTTAAACGTAGAATTTAAGAAAAGGAATTTGGTTACATTAAATCGAAATAGATAGAATAAGATTTTGTATTACATTTCATTAAATGAATTTAATAATTGGATAGGATAAGTTTACATTAATTGTAAGAAAGCATCAAAAATAATTATTGATTAAAAAATTTAAAATAAAAATAGGTTGAAAATATATAAAAAATTGTTAAAAATAACATTATTTTTAATTGTGAAGAGGTATGATGAAAAAATAATGGAGCAAATTGATTGGTATGGTGTTGGCATTGCGATACAGATTTTAAAGATAAAAGACAGTTTCACTGTTTGTATAATTACGAATTATGTCAAAAAAGGAATGCCATATCAAACGTGTGTTAGTAAAAAGTAAATTTGAATAGAAGTGCGCGTTAAATTATTTATTGAAGAACGGAAATATATATGGAAAAGGTCATGTAGGGAAAACAAGTAAATGACAGTAAAGGTAAACATATGATATTCACATGAAAAAGATTGAGGAAAGAAGATAATGAATAACAGAATGAACTGTTGAAAAGATGGGGGAAGGTTTAAAAAGTTCAATTGTGGATTTGTGTGAATGATTATATTTAAGGTGAAAGTTGAAGAAAACTGAAGGTCAGATTAGAACAAATATGGGGTGAGGTTAGACGAGGGAAAGGTGAACACAAATCCATTTTTTGAGAGCATCTAGTCAAGAAATGAGCACAAGTCATTAATTTGGAAGCTGTGCAACTTTTTTGTTTTAATTCAAAGATATAAAAACCTAAATCAATTATTAGAATCTTTTTGTATTTCAACTAATCTAACATTTCATATTTCGGACAGGATTCTTCTCAATTGGACGACCTAATCAACAAGAAATTCATATCTGAAAAAAATTAAATATATTATCCAACCAAATAATTTATTGTGAAGTAATTTTAGTGTTGCCAATCTGCTAATTTATGTGTTTCGGTTCTCTATTTGTTATTTTCCGTATTTTAAATTTAGTTCCTTTACTTGTTGTCAAAGTTAATTTGTATGTCCATTCTAAGTTTCTGGAGGAGGAAGACGTTGTACTAGTCTACGAAGACGTAAACACACTTTTTAAGTTTTAATATTTCTGAGTTTCCCTAATGAAGAATTAATTAACTAGAAATTTTGAGTTTCTTTACATTTTACAACATTTGAGCTGTTTTAAAACTCTCTTAAAAGATTTTTTCATATTACAAACCACGATGCCTTGTAAGCTTAAACTGTATCCCTTCTTAATACTTGTTTAACGCCTTTTCCTTTTAGTAAAACTTCAGTTTAACTGTATATGAAAGGAAGAAACAGATGGCGACCAGGAGAAAATTGTCAGTTTATTTTATTACAAAAATTTATGATCCATCTCAAACGTATTCAGAATTTGTTAATATTTGAGAAGATATGTTAAGTTTAAATTATGCTTTTATAGTATTTAGATAACAACATGTTATTGAATAATCCGCATATCAACCATCCAAAATATAAAATGGTACTGCATTATTATCTCAATTTGGAGATTCCAAGCGTATGAATTTACTTCGTGTAAGTTACCAAAATGATGTCTTCATCTAGAGGAATTTTATATAAAAAAGGTCCAAAAAAGCTGAAACAAGGGTTTAATTTTAACTAGTGAAAGACGATTTACGATACAGAAATTGTTTTCAATTATGTTGATTTCACCTTGGGACAAATTCGTTTTTTTACCAATGACTGCAGACTTATTAGCCCAAAATCTCTCTGATTAATCAATTGATGTGTTTTTTGGCAAACTGCAGCTGCTTGGTTTTTGGACCTTTGGTTTTTTTCAGTAGACACTTCCCTCTTAGTCAAATATAAAATGATTGATTATCTCTGGAGATTCCATCAGAGCATCTTCATTACCTTCTTCTCTTCTTCTTTGTTGGTTGAAAAGTCTTGCCAATTCTTGTTCTGCAGAAGTTATGTTTGCTGGCTGTGCTTAAATATTCTTATGCGGGCGTTCCTCATTAAAAAGAAACAAAATAATTATTATTCGCACAAGCACGATAACGGAGCCGGAAGAGATGTGAGAATATTTGTGAAAGGATTAAAAAATATATTGAATCTTTCTGATGAGTGATAAATAAAATTCCTGAACCGAAAAACCTTAACTCAGACCCTTCGTTATCTTCTCTATTATAGTTCATTTAACAATGAACCAGCAATTCTACATATTCTATTTTTGATACTCTTTAAAAAAAATTATGTAAATCCATGCCATCATTACCGCATATATATAGGTGGGGTATTCCTAACTGCACAAGGATGGTGGTCCCACTTAGTCCATTTATCGGCCACGAAATGAGTTTTTTTCCAAAGTTAAAATAAGTGGCTAGCCTCCTTTCTTTTTCCCTTGATAGGCACCATCGCATCAACGCATATCAAATTGACTTGGCCTTTCATTCGCACCCTATATAGGAAAGATTTATCTTCCCTTTAATCATTGGCTTAACTAGTTTTGACTGCTTACTAAGTTGTTTGTTTACCAAATCGTTCCAAATTCCCCATCTTTTCGGAATTTCTTACAGCAATTTTGTCTTACGTAACTGATTCCTAATAACCCATTCCCAATTTTTAATTTGTCTACGTATTTGTATGTCTCAAAAATGTTTTTACCTTACAATAATTTTTATCGGGGCAAGGGATATGTGGTGGTGCCACTTATGTGTTTGAAGAATTATTCGTTAAATGCTTTTATATCTTCTATATGACATTTGTTTATACTTTGCAGTTCCTTCCACAGGCCCCTCTCCTTTTTCTCAAGTTGTTTCATGGAAGAGATTATTATCGAGTCGAGGTGGTGGACGTGGTGGTCCCTACAGTTTCTGGCGTGTTTCGGCGATTAATGTTTCCTTCTTGCAACTTAATAATTTACCCTTCTTGATCATATTATTTTTACTGGTATCTCTTTGAACTTGACAAGTTGATGGGATGCATTCCTTTTTTTGGCATTTCTCATTATATTCACAACAGGGAAAGCTTCTTTATGTCTTTTGTAGAAGTGTAGTCGCAAAGCCAACACATACGCAATCAATTGCTGCCATTATCTTTTCTTCCTCAATCCTCTCACCAATTCAAATAATGTTATTTTTAATCAATGTTTTTGAGATTCTTTCAAACTTAATTGTGTATTCCTCTCAATATTTTGAACAAGGAGTCTTCGAATTTATCCTTTCGGTAGCATTTGAACACTTCAGCCCTATCCAAAAACTTTTTAAATTCATAAGAAGTACACAAACAGGCTTAATTCCTAGCTCATTTGGGATTAAGGGATACCAAATTCCTTCTTCTAGCAAATGACTAACCGTTAAAGCTCATCCCATTTTGCGTGGGCACCGGTTTCAAGCTAGAGTTGAGCATGTCAAATGTTGATGTTACACCTTGGTTACTTTTGACCATCTCATTATTATTTATGTTTCATTTCCGGATAGGCCTGGTTTTATTGCATCAACATACAAGACACTTATCACTGTCATACTTAATATTTATTAAAGATCTGGGGGCGTTTATCAAAATGTTCTCTCTTGTGGATTTTGTATAATGGTATATTCATATTCGGTGAAATTCGTTTAATCGACCCTGAAGGTCGATCTGTAGAATTCAGTACATTGAGTTTGTTTATATTTAATATTATTGAGCCAAAATGTCCATCTGTTGTAGGATGCTCATTTTCGTATTTCTACAGAATCGGGAGGGTCAGCTATTCTGTCTTATGGTTTTGTGTAATTGTGTCATTTATTCTCTTGTGTGTTGGTGGAGGTGCAGGAGGTGGTATGTGATGAGATATTATAATCTAGAATGCGGGTTATTAGTACGGATTTTGCTTAAAAAATCAGTTTTATTGTGGTTCTAAGCATATGCAGAAGAGGATGTGACGTACTTGACCGACCTTAAACTTCGTGGCATTTGTCTTGTGAGACAAGTTAAATATGTACTTTAAAAATTCCTTCCGTTGGTGACTTGGATCAGATTCTTTCAGTGGCATTCAAAAAATAATTTTATTGTGGAGAGGAGGAGGAGGCATTGTTGCCATCTGCTAATTTGCTTTCAATTTTTTTATATGTCTCATATTTTAAATTTATTATATTTTGTCAAAATTATTTATTTCCATTTTGAGTTCTGAGGAGGAGACGTTGTACGAGTCTGAAGAGTTAAACTCCCTTTTTATTTTTTATCATTTTGATTCTCCCCTATTTGTCTCTAACTTCACTTTTAATTTGGCTTTCTTTAACGCGGCAAAAACTAGACTGAGTTGTTTTTAAAACTCTCTAGAGAGATTTTTTCATATATATATAGTATATATTATGAAATTAATTCTCTTTTAAGGTATTATTTCTATATATTATATTTATACTTATATTATATAGTATATATATTGTAATATATACTATAATATATGTAGTGTATACAGTATATATATATATATATCCGCGTATATGATATATATATATAGCCGTATATATATATATTATATATATATATATTATATATTATATATATTATATATATATATATATACTATCTATAATATTATATATATCTATATATATATAACATGATATATATATATATAATATATCAGGCGGGGCTTTACGGGGGAAGCACAGAGGCCGGGCCTCCTCTAAAGAAAAATAAAAGCAACTAAATGTAATAAATTAATTCAATTTACTATTTATTTACTATTCCCAAAAGGTCAGAATAACATTTGTACATGAACGCTAAAGTTATAGTAAGGGTCATTTATTCTCTTCGCGAAGAGACATTATTTTTCATAGATCATCGTGACTGAGGAATTTTATTTGTGCCTCCAACGAAATGCGATAATTACTAATGCTTTTCATTAAACACTGTTGTCATGGGCAACGTCAAAAGAACCTTATTCTTTTATTTTGTCGTATTTTGAAGGATTTTAAACAAAGCCTCCTCTAATTCTCGAACACGTCCTAAAATAGAATGGTTTGGTAACAAATTTCTACAATTGTTTCTCAATAGATATAAATATATGTTGAAACAAAAATAAAGACATGCAATTATATTAGAAAAATTAAAAAAAAAATTTTTGTTACACTGTGTATATCCAAATCTATATACTACTATAATTATATATATATAAATATATATATTATACTATATTATATATATAGTAGATGTTTATATTATATTTTGTTCTACTTTATATACTGTATAATCTTACTATATATATAGTATTTGTATAGTATTATTATTTATATTGTGTATTGAGAGACGAGAGTAGATGATCGAGAGCAGAAGAGTAGGAGATGCGAGAAGAGAATTCGTGTACGAGTATTGAGAGAGAGAGCGAGAGAGTAGATGAGTCAGATGCTTATGGATGGGAGAGAGAAGAATGATGAGAGACGAGAAGAGAGTAGAGATATATTTTATATTATTTTAGATAGATCGTTAGTTATACTAAATTTACTATATTTGTGTTTAAATAATTTTAGTTGTAATTTTGATCTTTTAATAATAACCTTTTTCTGTGTAAACTTAGCAATTTTCAAATGGAGAAGGACAAAAATAAACCTTTAATTTTTGAAATATATAAGTATCAGTTCATGTTACATTTTACCTCTATTTTCTTAGTTCATACATTAATATTTAAATACAATCATATCTGGCTACATCCGAAAAGTTACAACCTTTAAACAACAGGAAATCATAAACAGCTTCGCTACGAAAATGCAAGACACGGGGGCTTTGAGGCAAAGTTTCTTCTTTAAAGCACTTCCACGGAGGCAAGGTATCAAGTGTAGATAAGGACCAACTCACTTTAAAAAAAAGAAAAGACCTACATTAATATTTCATCAAAGGTATTTTTCATTATCAAATTCAATATATTCATGTATATAGTTATATTATATATGTATATATATATAATATTATATATATATATATTTATTATGCTATCTTGTGGGGTTGGTTTGTATTGTTTTGATTGGGTGTGGCTTGTTGGTATATTTTTGGTAGCGGGGTGGTTTTATAGGTTAGGGTATGTTTATTGTGTGGTGTGTTATTTATGGGGTTGTTTGTAGTGGTGTTAGGTTTATTTGGTTGTGTGGTGTGGTAATATTTGTGTTTGTGTGGTTGTGTATGTGTGTTTTGTGTGTTTTTTGTTGTTGAGTTGGTATGGTATCGTGTTTGTCGTTGTGTGGTTTGGTTTGGGTAGGTGTGCTATTAAGAGTTGGGTTTACACTGTTGTTGTTGTGTTGGGTTGGGACTTTCTTGTTTAATATTTTAATTGTGGTTCGTAAAATATTTTTCATGTTTAATTTGTATTCTTTGAGCTTAATATTATTGTTGTGTTGTTGTGTTGTTATGTTGTTGTTTGGTGTTTTTTGCTTCTTGCTTATCGGTTTTGGCTGTGTGTGTGTTGGGGTGTCTGACACGTTGTTCGTGTCCATCTCTTTTTTTAGCATATCAGCGCTTGTATAATTTGTGTGTTTATGGGAACCTACCAATAACTACTTAAGTTTTTTCCTTATCAAATGCTCAGATTTACTTGAGCAATTTTAAAATATATGAAATTATTTTTATCATCCGAAATGTTGCATTCAAGACAACAACGTAAATGTTTTTATCAACCAACATTTTCACTACCTCATTTCTTAAATGAAAACGAATTGTTTAATATAGCATTCTAGACAGTAAAGAAAAAACAACCTTGTAAAAAAATTAAATTCACGAAATATGGAAACGACAAAGATTATTTATTCTGCAATTGTTTAGGAGAGGTCAACGACCTCGTTAACAATTTGATAATTGATTAAAAATAGGGTTTATTCATGGCGCTGATTGCTTACACTTTTTTTGTTTAAATTTTTAACATAATCTTTTCATATTTGTATTTTATTCCATATCTTCTCAGATGACCTAGTCTTTCAAAAAACAATAAAAAATAAGAAAATTTATTATAACTGCAAAATTTGAAAAGAAATATCGTTCATTTCTATAATAATAACTCGGGCTAAGCCCGAAGTGTAAGAGTCGCTCCTAATATTATATAATATATAACTATATATATAATATATATATATATATATATATATATATTATATATATACTATATATATATATATATAATATACTATACCTAACTATAATACTAAATTGAAGTGCCCTTCCCCATGTTTTTTCGTTCAACGTTCGAGCCGCCACATGATATAATATATATATTTTATATACTATATATATATATATATATATATACTATATATATATATATATATATTATAATATATATATAATAATTTATATATATATATATATAATAATAATATATATATTATCATGCCTTTCCTGAATAAAAGCATTTTAACTTAAGCTATTCTTGCGGTAAATCAGCGATATATAATAGTATATATAGGTTGTGAAAAAAAACGTTTTTTTTAATTTGATCTTTTTTTTTTTTGAAAAAAAACAACGTTTTTTTTTTTTAAAACAAAATTTTTTTTTTGTTTTTTTTTAAAATTCGACCTTTCTTTTTATGTATACTAAAGCCTGTTTTCCCACATTATACAGTAGCTTAACAAATAACCCCCTCTGGCCTAATATTGACTATTAATACGGGTTTTATATATACAGTTATATTAGTACATATAATATGACTATATTATATATATATAATATCTATATATATATATAATATATATACTATATTATAATATATATATATTTATATTATATGAATCAAAAAAAAGGATGGTATAACAGGTGTTTTTGGGGTGTCAGGAAAGAATGAGAATGGTAGGGAGGTGATGGATTTCTGTGAGGGGAGAGAGATGTGTGTAAAAGTAATACTTTCTTAACATATACGTATGATCCATAAGTATACTAGAGTTGGTGTAGGTAGAGATGGTATCGAAGTGAAACAGTCCTGATTGATTTTGGTGTTCGTAGAAGAAAGGAGCTGTTGACAGTAATGCTGGTAGAATGTTAAAAACTCAGTGAGGGTTTTTAGGATGGGATTATCGGATCATTATGTTGTACTGTAGATAAAATTAAGTTAGTGTGGACATGAATGAGAGAAGGTGACATGAATGGAGAAGATAAAATAAAAAGAAAGAAATGCTGAATATTGGGTGTGAGAAGTTAAATGAAAATAATTATTATCAATAGTATGTGAGAGCACATACATATAAATCAGTTGATTGCGAATAAAATAGAACTGAGCAAATCTGGACGCAAATAAAAGAAACATTTGTTAACAGAGCAAGATAGGTATGGGAGTGTGCTAAAGTAGGAAGTAAGAATGCCAAAACTGAGTTGTGGAATGAAGAGGTGATGCAAGCGGTAAAAAATAATAATTAAAAAAAAAATTCGTGGTTGAATGTGTTAAAAGCCAATGATGAGGTTCGAAAGAAAGAAGAATGAGAATATGTAATGAAGAATTGAGAAAGGTTAATAGTTCCATACGTAGGAGAAAATAGGAGGTAAATGAAAAATTTGCAAGGAGGATGAATGTGGACCTACAAGCAAATAGGAAGCTGCCACGGAAGGAAGTACAAAGGTTAAAAAAAGAGGAAGGGAAATCTTCAGTGAATGATGAATACTGATGGTGCTTCCGTGACTGATGAAATGAATGTGAGTAGATTGTGAAGAGAACGTTAGCAGTGATGAAGAGAAGGCAGTGAATTTGAATCGATTTGATGGTTTATGGAGTACTAAGTACATTTAGAAGAAAGTAATAGGTAGAGTGAGAAAGTTGAAAAATGGTAAATCAGCAGGTACATATTAAATTCTGTTGAAATGATGAAAAATCAAGGTAAGATTGCTGTTGACTCGATATGAAAGTTTAGAAACGATACGTTTGTGCAGGATTTAGTTGCGAAGAACTGGAGGAGATTAGTGATAGTTAACCTGTGTAAGGAAATGGATGATAAAAGGAACTTTATATATATATATATATATACTATTATATATATATATAATATTATATATATATATATATTTAAATGTAACAATATCCAGCTCATATATGGTACCAAATATTTTAAACTTTTAAAAAAATATATTATATAAATTATATATATATATATATATATAATATATATATATATTGATTTTTAGATACGAGAAATTTGCAAATTAATGGAAAGATTTCCCAAAATCACATGTTTTGGATTTTTTACTTTGGGAAGACATTGCTTTTTACCAGTAAGCTTAAAAGTTTTATTTAAAACCCAAATTGTATAAAACTACTTAATAGACAATAGTCAATAGAACTGTATTTGTACAATAAAAAATGTTGTGTATTAACAACACACTTTTGAAGTTTAATAAAATATTTCTTTGTGATCATAATACATACTATATTAAATACATATTTTGCGTTAATAATAGAATAAAATATAAATAAGTATTACCGTAAATATAGAATCTGATGAATCATTTACTTTATTTTTAATCTGTAATGTATGTTTAATATGATATATATATATATTATATATATATATATATATATATATATATATTATATATATATATATAATATATATATATATACATATTATGAGTATTACTTATTATATTTTATATATATATATATATATATAATATATATAAGAGGCGACTCCTGCACTCGGGCTGTTCGGGCTGCTCTTGTTTAGCACGAGTTATCATGATAAAAACGATCGACCTTCTACAAATTTCATAAAATTTCGATATAATCTCGGTATTTTTTTGCGAAAATTTTGGGGAGGCGCGGTTTTCCCCAGAAAATATGAAGAAATTATTACATATGATACTATAAAAAGATTATTTAAAAATTTAAACAAAAAAGGTGTAAGAATCATCGCCATTCAATTAATACTATTTTTCAATCAATTATAAAAGGTGAACAGCTCGGCTTCTCAGAAATAGCCGAGATAAAATTTTATGACAGTATACACTATACGCATCTTGAATTTAATTTTTTAAACAAGTTGTTTTTTTTTCTACCTAGAAATCTAATAAAACACTCATTTTATTAAAAAAAATTTAAAATAAACATTTATTTGTTCTTATGCACATTTTTCGGATAGAAATGATATTTAAATTCTAATACCGGAATTTAGCCATTGGCATCTCTTAGTGTAAATACTATACATATTAAATAATAATTTTAAAAAAAATATTTAATAAAATACTCAAGAAATTAATAAAATCTAATAATAATCATAATAATAATACTATATATAATAATTAATAATAATCAACAATAATATAATAAAATAATAATAATAATAATAATTATAATAATAATAATAATAATTGAATCAATTTTAAATTAAAGAAAAGTTGCAAAATAGCAATAAGTCAAGTATCTAATGTGAATATTTTTGGGTGTTTATATATATATTAAATATAATATATAATATATATATATTACATAATATATATATATAATATATATATATATACTAGTTATATATATATAAGTATAGATTATATATATATATCTATATATATATAATTTTAATAGTGTTTTAATCTGTAAGGTGCGTGTTTTTTAAAAGTGCTCCTTCGTTGTATGTTTGTCTTTATTTTTAATTTAATCGTTATTATTATGTTGTGCTGTGTATAGTGAAAGTGTATGTGTATTTTATCAAATATTTTGTATTAATTGAAAGCTTATTAAATTTTATCTAGTATCATTTATTCGTTTCGGCGAGGTCTGCGATTGACGTTGTTAAAAGATAAGTCCTAGTTTTACAAATTAATGTATTTTTTTTTTTTCATTTTTTTAGTTTTTAGGTTTTAACAATTTTAATTTTTTTTAATAAAGTGTAAGTAAAGTTTATATAGGGTTAAGTTTACTTTTTTCATTGTACATAGCATGTGTTTTTATTTAATTTTTGTACTCAAATTTTTTAGTTAGTATTTAGTGTGTGTTAAATTTTTTTTTTATTTTTTTTTTTTTATCCGTTTTCTCTTTGTTTTAATTGTTCTTATTTGCGTGTAGTGTGGTAGAATATAGGTGTGTTTGGGGGTGCGCGGGTCTGTTACCTCGAGCCAACTCCGTAGCTTGCAACATCTATATCTCTCTGCCGTCTGTGGAATATCACCTCACTAACTCTATCTAACCTTTGGCTCTTGTCTGAGACTCAGATGGCTAAGATTGCATCTTAACTTCGTTTAATTGTTTTCCACTATAGACTCTTTTATATCCGTCTGAAAGGGTGGCATGTGTCCGCTCGCTCACTCGCACACTTAATATACCTGTAAACACGTCTCGTGAATCTCGCATCTCCTAACTTCGATGTTCTCTCTGGTCAAAATCTTCGTCTTCCTACTTCAATAATCTTGTGCTTTTGCTACTGTTCTCCTATACCCAGAAACAGATTTCACTCTTTCTTTGAATATCTCCTACTTCTCACGAGACTGTATATCTTCTCATGCCAAATACTGAGGTCCTCTATTTAGCGGATTTCAATGTACACACAACACTGAATGGTTTGGGGTCCTCTCATACTGATTAGGTGGGGAGGAGGCCGAGAATCCTATTACAGCATGGTCTTAACGATCTGGAGCAACTAATCAAGAAACCTACACCACATTCGGATCGTCTAACCAATTTTGAACAACCACTTGACCTATGTTTCACCACTAGTCCTTCTCCTTATAATTCACTACCTTCGCTCCTATTGTAAATCTGAGCACAACCTTATATCTTAATTTTAATACTTTTCTCTCTAACAGCTCCATCCTGCCCTATGCGTTTTTTCTGGCACTTTGTTCGGGCTGATTGGGGGGGCCTTGCGTCGTTTCTACGCTAACTATAATTGGAATGACTGCTTTAACTCTGATGACGTTTCCGCCTCTGCCACTAAGTGGGAGCTGTAATCGTTGACGGGATGAGCCCCGGTTCATTCCTTCTTCGACTAAATTCTTTCTCTCCTCATAATCCATGGTTCGATCGTGCCTGTTCTCTGGCCATTCAGGCCCTAGAGACAGCGCTTATCGGGGGTGGCAAATTCTCGTTCTCCATCACTATCGCTATTTTCATTCAGCAGAAATCGTTGCAGGGAATACTCTTCGACGAAGCAAAGCGGCTTTCATCAACACGAGTGCGCTAACCTCCTTGGTTCTCCTACTGAAAAATCTTTATGGCCTCTTGCCAAAAACATCTCTAACAACTTCTGTAATCTGCCTTCTCCTCTATTCGATCTGATCGGCTCTGTTGCTACTCTCCCAACTGACCAAAAGGCCAATCTCTTCGGCCCTCTATTTTTCCTCTAACCAACCCTGGACGATTCTGGCAATCCTCCTCCTCCACCTTCTCCTCTCAGGTTTCCTATGTCTTTGCCTGTGATGTACATGTTGATTCGGGTGCATGGGCTCCTGAGATCTATGAACGTTAGGAAGCGGGTCGGCCGGATGGCATTCCCCCGAGTTTTGAGGGAGTGTGCTTCCCTGCTGGCCCCCTCCCTCGTTCCAAACTATATCTCTATGTCTCAATATCTACACTTTTCCCTCAGTGTAAAAGCACGCACATGTCCACCTATTCCGAAAAAGGAACCGCTCTGATCTTCTAACTATCGCCCTATAGCTCTCACTGTGTTATATCTAAGATCTTTGCAACCCTTCTAACTCTCACTTCTTAGACCATCTGGAATCTCATTCTCTCTTCTTTCCCGATCGGCCAGTACCGGCCTTTTCGCGTCGAGTCTACTGGTGATAACTTTCCTATTCTAACGCCGATTTATGGTTTCCGCCTTTAGGCAAACACGGGGGGAGACCTTGCGTTGGTGGCGCTTGACATATCCAAAGCATTTGGACCGGGTATGGCACGCGTCACTGCTCTCCAAGCTCCTCTTTGGTTTCCTCTTCTCTTTGCTTACTTATGTCTAGTTTTCTTTCAATCGCTCCTATCGGCTGTTGTTGATGGGGCGACTTCTCTTCCCTTTTCTGTCAATAGTGGTGTTTCCTCAGGGTTCTGTCTTATCTCCTACTTTTATTCTACTTTTCATTAATGAATTTCTCACACCTGCCACATCTAACTCTTATTCACTCATATGCGATGACTCGACCCTTCATTCTGCAACTCATTTCAAATTCTGCTCCCTCTTTTACTTCTAGAGTTGTCTCTCATATTTTCGATTCTATTCTCGCTGATCTGGAAGAATTTCCGGGTGGGGTCGTCTGAAACTTGTGAAATATTCAATTCTTTAAAAAACTAACTCTTTCAAATCTCCTCTCTACTCTAAGACACCTTCCTAACTTTCTATCTCTTTCGACGGCTCTCTCCTCTCTCCTGTTGACAATATAAACATCCTTGCCTAACATAAAACAAAATAATGTCTTGGAAACCCTCAATCACAACGGTTGCTAAGGCGCCCTCAAAGAAACTGGAGCTTCTGTTTAGACTGCGAGACCTTTTTTCCTCTTCAAAAGTTACTCCAGCTATACAGGTCTCATTCCGCCTCTTGTATGGAGTTAACTGCTCTCATTACTGGGGGGGGGTGGTTTCACCCGCTTTTGGATAGGGTCGAGTCAAAGGGCAAAAGACTTTATAAACTGTCCGTTTCTTTTTATAGTTCACTTACCCTCTATCTTGCGGCGCGATGTTGGTGCTTTTACTCTTTTTATAGGTCGTAGCGCAAGGCTCGAAAGAACTTTCCACTCGCGTGCAACCACCTTTAAGACGCCCTCGTAGCACAAGGGGTGCTGTGTCGGCACATGAGGTTTGTGTTGATATCAGCAACTCCAGACTAGTTCGCTGCGGTGCCTCCTTCTTTCCTGCCACCTCTGTTCTGTGGATTCTCTTCCTCTTCTGTGTTTCACTACTCATTTAATCCTCACTTTAAAGGCCGCGTCTGTGCTCATCTGCGTAAATTTGCGTTAGATGGATTTTTTATTTACCTAGAGAAGTTCCCTCCTTCAATAGGTTTGTTGCCGTGAGGGGTGGTGATAAATTTAAAAAAAAAAAAAAAAAAAAAAAAAAAAAAAAAAAAAAAAAATATATTATAAATATAATATTATATAATATATATATATATATATATATATATATATATATAATATATATATATTTATATATATATATATAATAGTTATATATATATAATATATATATAGTTATATAGGTCAGCCTCCCGAAAGCAACATGCACTGCATGTAACTAAAAAACTATAACGGCTACAGGAAAATAAATAACATTTTATTATTCAGGATACATTTTTATCCATGAAATAATAATAAAAAAAAAAAAAATATAACGCTTTTGAAAAATTTAAAATTGTTAAAAATGTTGGAAAAGTGTATGATAATGATCGTTTTTTGAGAAGAACGAAGGAGCTCTAGCCCTTCAAGGAGAGTCGTCAAAGTTACCAAATGTAGATTTTTTTTTAACTAAAAGATACCTCAGGGTAAACCACAAAGATGACAGCCAGTCGGGGTTTCTCGCGCCTATCGGGGCGAGGGAAAGGACTTCGCCCCACTCTGTCGCCTCCGTCGGCCTCGGTACCCCTTAAAAGGAAATAAAAAGAAAAATTAACATTTTCTATAGATCATAATAAAAAAAAATATTTGGTAACTCTTGCTTTCGTACTACTGCAGAAATTGAAGGGTAATGAGAGAGTACGCTGCCAGACCTAAGACTATACTAATATTTAAGGTGTTATTAATAAATATTAGAATAAAATATATTTTTTTTAAAGTTCATCGATAAAATTGCTTGCTGAAATCAAAAATGTTATTTATTTTCCTGTAGCTGTTATAGTTTTTAGTTACATTGCATGATGCTTTTCTATATATATATACATATACATTATATATATATATATAATTATATATATATATATAATATATATATATATATATCATATATAATATATATATAAATATATATATATATATAATATATATTGAGAGAGAGAGAGAGGAGAGAGAGAGAGAAAGAGAGAGTAAAATCACTGGAGTCGTCGCTGATATATATAATATATATATATATATATAAATTATATATATTATATATATATATATATATTATTATAATTATATACTATATATAATATATATATATTATATATATATATATATATAATATAATATATAGATATAATTATAATATATATAATATACATAAATATATATATAATATATATATATCTATATATTAATATATATATATAATATTTATATATAATAATATAATCATATATATATTATATATATATTATTTATACATATATATAATATATATAATAAATAATATATATATATAATTTATATAATATATATATTTATAATATATATATATTATATATATATATATATATATATAAAATATATTATATATATATATATATTATATATAATATATATATATATATATATATATATATATATATATAGTATATATATATATATATATTAAAATATTATATATATATATATATATATAATATATATATTGTTAAAGTAACTGCAAAAACGCAGTGTTAATAAGTATTAATAGCACTAACCCCTGGAGGCAACACAAAATAAAAATAAAAAATTTCAAATTGTTTTATCTAATTAATACACTAAATTATTTTAGAACACATTCCAAAAAGATGTAATTAATAATAGTTTATGAAAAATTAATGGAGTTCGAGCTTTTGCACTCATCTTCGAGATGCATTTTCAGGAACTTTTTTTTTGTTTTGTTTTGTTTCTGAGAGCCGACCTCACCAACAAAGGGCATATGCCGTCCCTCCAAGCAGAAAAAAACTGCCCTTCAGGCTACCACGAGCTCAAGGCAAGTGAGCCCACCTGCACGAGAGCCCGTGATACTCTCCCTTCAGGAACTAAGTTACTAAGCTCATAGATTGATGGATCGATTCGAATATGGCTCCATTGTCTGGCAACTTGGCTGGTTATTTTAAAGTTAAATTAGGTTATATTAGTTTCAAAAAAAATTTCAAGTTTAGTAGATTTTTTTAAAAAAAAATCTACTATACTTAAAAAATTAAACGTTTAGTAGATTTTTTAAAAATTTAAAAGTTTAGTAGACATTTATAAAAAAATCTACTAAACTTAAAATTATTTTGAAACTAATATAACCTAATTTCCCTTTAAAATAACAAGCCAAGTTGCCAGACAATGGAGCCATATTCGAATCGATCCATCAATCTCTGAACTTAGTTCCTGAAGATGCATCTCGAGGATGAGTGCAAATGCTCGAACTCCATTAATTTTTCATAAACTATTATTAATTACATCTTTTTTGAATGTGTTCTATAATAATTTAGTTTATTAATCAGATAAAACAATTCGAAGAATTTTGTTTTTATTTTGTGTTGCCTCTAGGGGTTAGTGCTATCAATATATATATATATATATATATATATATATATATATATTATATTTATATATATATTATTTATTTTATATATAATATTTATATATATATATATATATATATATATATATATATATATATATATATATATATATATATATATATATATATATATATATATATATAATATATATAATACTATAATATATATATATATATATATATATATTTATATATATTCAGATCCTAAGTAGCATGTTCAACATATTTAATCGTCGGACTCAATTTAGTTTTCACCGTTGCAAAGAAATGAAGGTATCTAATCTATATATATATATATATATATATATATTATATATATATATATATAATATATATATATATATATATAATATATATATATATATATATATATATATACTATATAGATACTATTATCATATATATTTATATATATATAATATATATATATATATAATTTATATATATAATTATTATAATATATAATATATATATAATATATATTATATATATATAATATATATATATATATATATATATAATATATATATATACTATAATAGTAAATATATATATATATATATATATATAATATATATTATATATATATATAAATGGTATATATAATATATATAATTATATATTAAATATATATATTATATATATATATATATAATATATATATTATATATACTATATATATATATATATAGTATTAAGTCACCCTAAACATCATCTTTACATCTCCTACTCACCCTCATTATTTTGCTTCCCAATTACAATAAGGCTATAAGACGATTTCAATTCTTGCCAAACCTCCCAGCCAGACACCAGCCCCAGAAAGATCGTGGAGTCAATTTCAACTAGAAATTTTAAATAAGGAAAACTAGCCCACTCGTAAATCTCTTCAATACAAACAAGACCAACCTCCACTGACTATACTCCCTGTCCATATATCCAACAATTAATCAAACGTTTCAAACACTTCATGTATTTTATCCTCTGACGATCTTCCTATCTTGAAAATCGACCAAACCAGACAACCAATACATTCTACACTAAAGAGAACATACAACTTAAATAAAGCAAATTGACCCATCTTTACAGCATACATATAATAATCATTTATCTCCTTTCTCACAGCAGATTATCCATCACTATCGCAGTAATAGAGTGAGACACAATGGACCAGAAAAAATTTATCATACTCACAATATAAGCAAATTAAACCTATTCACAAAAGAGAAAATTCAAAAATTAGCACTAAACTATATAACTCTTGGGCCTCCGGAAAAAGACACTAAACAGCTACAGCCTTCAGTAAAAAAATTAACTCTGAATACCAAATACCAGTACCACCTCAATGCACAAATCATGCTGACTCAATGGAATAAAATCCCTCGCCCTAAAGTCTATCGTAACCTAATATTTTTTTCCATTACTGAAAATAAACTTCAACACTTAACCAATTCCAATAAACAGGATAAATCATAAAACACTCGGAAAAATTGACTCTTCTTCCAACATACCACTTTCAACAATAAACAATTAAAAATCTCAAAACTTCAAAGCTGAAGTTCTGAAACTTCTATAATGTGCACCCTAGACACCTGGGCCTCAGCGTTATAATGACCCTCACTAACATATGCAATCACATCAGAGCTTCAAAATACATTCCCTTCATTCTGGAAACATACACACATTACTCAATTCTTGAACCTAATAAACCCCTCAAAGACCCATCTCTTAAATACTTATTAATCCTTTCTTCACAGTTTTTCAAAAGTATTTGAAAATCTTTTCTTTCAAAGCAATTCAGACCTACGCAGCTCAAATAACAACAACGTTTCTACCCAACCATCTAACAAATTGCAGGCTTACAGACCTTTCCCTTCATAAACCAACAGGATTCAATCAAGATTCATCTCTTAAACATTCCTGATTACAATAGACATCGGAAAAGTATCCTTCACTATGCCCAGAAATATTCTAATAAAAAAGATTCTAGGCTTTCAAATTCCAGTTAAGAATAAACAAAATAATTTTACCTCTTGTTCAAATGAATAACGCATGCTCAAGCAAAATATTCATGTTCAAGGAAAGTATTCATGTAAAATCTAATTGACTGGTGGCATTTCTGTTCCAAGTGGTGTTAATTTACACATACATATACAAGGTGTTTGACAAGGGAGGGTCCAATATTTGGTCTGGGCTGGCTCAGTTTTGGCTCCAAATTGGAAATGGCGCTAATTTTCTTAATTTTCAGCCAATTTTGACCAAATGAAAAGCAAATCGCAAATTTTTCTGACGTTTAAATAGTCGTTTTCGAGTGTGTTTCTGTATATTTAGTGATTTCTTTTGTTTTTGTTTTTTAGATTTTTCGAGCAAGCCTTACAATTTTTTCCAAAGGACTTCAAACTTGAACTATACAAAAATGGGTTTATTACCTAGAGAGCTGTCTCCAAACTTTTTTGATGCGTAACCCCTAAGACGAAACATAATCTCAACTTAATATTTTATGTAATTGTAATAATATATATTATAATATTTTTATATATCTATATATATATTATAATATATATATATATATATATATATAATATATATATATATATATATATAATATACTTAATATATATATAAACTCATTCATTTTTGGAATGTAGAGCTAGGGTTGGGTTTTATTTGGGTCTTAACCCAACTCTCGGAGTGTAAATACCGTACTGGTAACT
>JABUQX010039664.1:27500-28546 GCA_015478945.1 Trachelipus rathkii
CAGATTATGTCGATATGATTTGTTTTTTAGAAGCTTCTGCTCTATGTGTGAAGTTTAAATAATTAATTACCACGTTAATGATACCTATTTTGATTTGATTTATTAAAATTTAATTAATTAACTTTGTGTTTCTTTAATGTTCCTTGAATTCTTCAATATTGGGTGTGAAATAATGAAATAATTTTTTTTTTAATAAATTTGTAGTCTTTATTTCTTTGTATTATTAATAAATCATGATGAAGATTCGGCAATCGATAAAAATATAAAATATTTTATTCCTAAATCTTGGAACAATTAAGTTTTATCTCTAAGCATGTGAGAATTCTTCAACCTTTGAAATAATTGTGCAGAAATTTCCTCAAGATGATTTTGGAGATAAATTTTTTTTTATTAATTTGTTACTTGAATATATTAAGAATGTTCAGGATTTGATGACAAGTAAAATACTGATGATATATATTTTTATATAATATATATTATATAATAATATATATATATTATCTATATATTAATATATATATATATAATATATATATATTATATATATATTTATATATTATATATATACTATAATATATATATATATACTTATATAATATTACTATATATATATATAATATATTTATATATATATCATATATAAAATATTTTGTGTATTATAAATAAAAAAAAAATAGCTGATGATATATCATATATATATAATATATATATATATATATATATTAGTGATGCAGCGATGTCATTTTTTCGCCATCCGCGGATGCGGATTTTGATTTTACCCAGATCCGCGGATGCGGAATGTTGTGTATATATATAATATATTATAATATATATATATATATATATATATATATATATATATTATATATAAATCTATATTATATATATATATTTATATATTATAATATATATTATTATATATAATATATATATATATATATTTAATATATCTCTATATATATAATATAAATATATATATATATATATATATATAATATATATATATCATATCATATATTTATATGAGAGAGAGAGAGAGAGAGAGA
>JABUQX010039665.1:2500-12500 GCA_015478945.1 Trachelipus rathkii
AAATTGCAAGCTTGCTATAAGCTTGCCAAGGATTTCCGCAAGTGTGATTTATATTATGTATCAAACATGCTAGTTTACACCTGTCAGACTTGCAGCAAGTTTTTTTTTTTGCAAACTTGCAACAAGGTTGCGCATGCTTACACAAGTTTAAAACAAACTTCCGAAAAATAAAAAATAAAATAATTTTTATAATTTTTTTAAACAAGAATTAAATGATTTATGATATTAATTAATTACATTTTAATAATTAGTTGACGTTGTTATTATTAATGCTCCGCTCACCTATGAGTGACGTCTGATTTATCCATGACTCTATTCTCTAAAGATAGTATTGAACTCGGGCCATTTGTATGATAATTCACTGCTTTACCACTGAGCTAAAACCACAACGTAATAAAAGCTGCATTATAGCATGAGTTATATTTGACATCGTAAATGTTTGTGTTTATTCTTTATGAATTTATTTATTATATGTAAAATTTTTTTTATTTAAATATATATATATATATATATATATATATATATATATATATATATATATATATATATATATATATATATATATATATATATATATATATATATATATATATATATATATATATATATATATATTTTTAATTTTTTTACCACGAGAATCGGGGGAAAGGTTACTGTTTTATGTTTTTCCCGACCAGTGGGCCCATACAAAGTGGAAAGGTGCACAGTTATCAGAGTGATATTAACCCCAGCATCAGTCTGAACCAAGTCAAGATATTCCAGCCATCAGTGGGCATGGCTAGGCTCTGGACTCACAGACCTACTGTGCGTGAGGCGAATAGGAATGTAGGTGTCTGTATGCGTATTAAAGGTTGTATCGTTGTATGTGTTAGCTATGGATGAGTGAGGTGAGGGTATTGAGATTAGTGTATTAATACACTATGCCGTAAACTGTAATGAATTACAGAAAATCTCCTACAAACAGCAATTTTTCGTGTCCGTCCTGGTGACTAGTCGAAAGTACAAATCCCGTTTGACGAGGACTCGAACTCACGACCCTAAGCGTGCAAACGCACCACTCAGCAAGGGCCAATAAGACTTTTATATATATATATATATATATATATATATATATATATATATATATATTATATATAAAGTATATATATATATATATATATATATATATATATATATATATATATATATATATATATATATATATATATATATATATATAAGAGTATGTTCATTTATATATATATATATATATATATATATATATATATATAGAAAGATTAAAATGTATGATAATAGAGAGTTTAATAGTAATAATAATTTAAAATGAAAATAAATATTTAAGAAATAATCATTATTTTTATCTTAATTTATATATTACTATTTTTAATATTGCATTTTGACAAAATAAATATCGAATATATATATATATACAGCATATATATATATATATATATATATATATATATGTTATTATATTATATATATATGATATTATATATATATATTATTATTATTGTTAAGTTCTTATTATATATACATATATATCTATATAAGCAATTATATATATATACATATATATATATATATATATATATATATATATATATATATATATATATATATATATATATATATATATGTATTTATGTATGTGTGTATATATGTGTGTTTGTGTGTATATATGTGTGTGTTCAAATGTGTGAAACTTTACTGCAAGTTTCTTATTTCACAAGCATTTTTAGCTGCTCTGCTCCATGCAAATTTAAATCAGTTATTAAATTGAAGTACATAAAAGCTTGCTGCAAGTTTGTAACAAGTCATTTTTCGCAAGTTGCCCAGGCAATTTAAAATGAATGCTAATCAAATTTGATTAAAGTCTACACGTTTTTCAGTTATATATATATATATATATATATATATATATATATATATATATATAGAGAGAGAGAGAGAGAGAGAGAGAGAGAGAGTATATATATATATTTATATATAGCAAAGAGTATATGTATATATATATATATATATATATATATATATATTTAAGTATATCAACCTTTAATTCTTCTATTCCATTTTTTTTCATTTTTAGAAATTTGTCGGGAAGCTGGTGCGGTGCACCAAAATAAGGAAACTACGGGCTTTACCACACCGCACCGTACCGCACCGTACCTCGCATGCTCTGCACCGCACCGCACTTTTATTTTTTCTTCCACACCACCGCACCGCACCGCACCAGGTCGCTGAAATTTTGCTCCGCACCTCACCGCACCGCACCAAAATGAGCGCACCACGCACTGCACCGCACCGCACCCGGTGCGTCGGCCAACCCTAATACATATATATATATATATATATATGAGCAGAGTATATATATATATATATATATATATATATAAAAATATATATATATATATATATATATATATATATATATTATATATATATATATATATATATATATATATATATATATATATATATATATATCATATTCCGAGTGTATGGACTCCGGCTATTCGGCTAATCGGCTACGCCGCACTATCAATTCTTATAGCCGTAGTCGTAGCCGAAATTTTTTTTTAAATAGTCGGACAAGCCAACGACGCACTGCATTTTTCCGCGGCTATCGTTTCGGCTATGGAATTTTTTTAAATTAATTAAGTGAACCCTAACTCCGTTCTCCCTGATGACAAGTCACTTTCGAAAACGGGTTTTATATTGGTATGAAAAAGGCGTGGCATTGTAGTGATAAGTGTGTAATAATATTTTCAGTCTTAGTTCTATACTAATACGAATAAGATGTGTCAAAAGCTAAAAGAAGAAAAGTGCAACCTGTTTTAAACACGCAGTTTTATTCAAAATTCCTTTGTGATGTTCTTGTCATGTTATTATTTTATTAATTAGGTATTATTATTATTATGTTACTAAGTAATTAAGTAATAATTATTATAATTACTAATTTACTGATTAGTAGTTACTAGTTACTAAGTAATTAATTACTAGTAAAATATATATATAACAACGTAAAATTAATAATATATATATAATATATACATATATATATATATATATATATATATAGTAGTATATATATATATATATATATATATATATTATATATATATATATATATAGTTATGATAGTTATATGTTACATATGTTATAGCAGCGCTATAAATATATATATATATATATATATATATATATATATATATATATTATATATATTGTTAAGTTATATATATATATATATATTATATATATATAGAAAAGAAAGAGTATATATATATATATATATATATATATATATATATATATATATAGATATATATATATATATATATATATATATATATATATATATATATATATTAATTAGATTTATTAATTTATCAGATACTGAAATTTAATTAAATAATTTGTATAAAGTATAAACATAAAATTATTAAAATAATTAAATACATGGATAAGTTTGTGACTAGGACCAGAGGTGTTTCTGGAGACAGTTCAGCCGCTGCCAGTAGTAGCTTAAGGAGCAGCTCTCCCATTTTAAATGAGAGCTGTGACATGGACAGCCAAAGATCTCTTACTGATCCTGTCACTGTAACCCTTGATTGTGAGGAGACGAGGGATCCTGGAAACCAAGGCCAAGAGGGCAACGAGGATGCCGTCAAAGAGTTGAAAAGCTATTTGCTCACTCTTGAGAGGTAAGAAACTCGCCTCCATGCTATAGTAAAGACTAAAGACTAAAGACTAAAGAGCATAGTAAAGAGTAAAGACTATAAAGTAACCAAATTAAATCTTTAAATAAAATCTAGTAAATTAACTTTTTTTGAATTTTTTCATGATTGAACATTTAAATATGAAATTACAATAGTCAAATTCAAAAAAATTAAAAACTTCTATTTATTTCAGTTTCTTCATCTTTGAAAAATTTTTGAGGACTGATGAGAAAGTTGATGGGGTGTCTCTTAGGAAGATTCACACTGGTGTTGCCAAGTGTAAACATCCTGCCTGCAAAGGGAAGAAGGGGCTTTCCTACAGCACCCAGACAAGGTCCCACCTCAAGCAGCATTACAAGCATGTAAGTTTAAATAATTATTAATTAAATAATTTAGATAAGATCACAACAACTAACTGGTGTTGCTAGTTAATTAGTTATCAAGATTTAAACACTCTTGTATAAAGTCTTGATACTTTATACAAATGTTATCAAAGAAAATTAAAAAATTTGTAATTAAAGTTTGTATTATTTTTATATACCAGATGCACAATGACCTTCTCCCTCACCTCTCTGCAGCCATTGAAGGGCTTAGCAAGCGCGGTCGCTCCAGTTCAAGGGAGAGTGAGTCTCGCAAGCGTCAGATGTCTCTGGATGAGAGCTTCAGGTCAAAGTTCAGCCAGCAGAGAGCAAGACAAGGTTACACCAGGTGAAAAAATTCAGAAACATAATATTAGTTATTTTAATTGAACTCAATTTTTTTTAAATAGGTATATGAGCGACTTAGCGTCTTCACGTTTTAAAAATATTTTTATTAAAAATTTAAAATATATTGATTTATTAACTTAATTACTTTTTCATCATTAGGTGGTTCATTCATTCAATGATGCCACTGGATTTAGCTGATGATCCTTACACGAAGGAGATGTTTTACCTCATTAATCCCGAGTTTCATCCCACCTCAAGGAGGACTTTGAGCAGGGATATTGAAAAGCTGATGCAAAAGGGGAAGACTCGACTGATAAACAACCTCTTCCACCAGAAGTGGGTGGCCACTACAGCCGACAGTTGGACCGCCCACAATAGGTCCTTCTTGGGAATGACAGTCCACTGGATTGACAGGGTCAACCTCAAAAGGTGCCATGCAACTTTGGCGGTCAGGGAGGTGAAGGTAAGAAAATTAAAAAGTTAAATTTTGTCATTTTATACCTTAGTCTCATAACCATAAGAACATATGAGGTGTAAATATTATTTAATTTACAGACTAAAACAATAAAATTATTGTCTTTAGGAAAGGCAAACTCACCAGTTACTGGGGAAACTAATCACAGAGATTCATCATGAGTTTAGCATCCACGGTAAGGTGAAGGCCACCACTACGGACAATGGCACCAACTACGTGGCAGCCTTCAACGCCTTTGGTGAGTCCAACCAGGACCAGGAGAACCTTCCTATGGACCCTGATTATCCTGACTTGGAGATTGTGGATCTCCAGGAGCTCCTGAGGGCTGAGGGTGACAACCCAAGTCTGCCGCCTCAACACCGCTGCAGGTACTTAGAATTCGCGAAAACTAGTGCTAAATGCTACTAATATATATTAATAATATTATTAAGTAATAAGTATTAACAAATAAAGATTTGTCATTTAAGATTTAACTAATAATCTTTGAATTTCTTGAATTAAATATCTTATTGTTTCAGTGCTCACACACTCAATCTGTTGGCGACAACAGATGTGAGTGATATACAGGGCTGGAGCAAGGGGGGCTCACAGTGGAGGAGGACCATAGCTAAGATCCAGGCCCTGTGGAACCTTCAGAACAGGGCCCCAGTGGTGGCCAACCAGATCAAGATTGTCGCCAAAAGAAAACTGAAGACTCCTGTGGTGACAAGGTAGTAGTAGTTACTATTAAAAAAAGAAATTTAGCGTAAGAAATTGTTGCCGATTAATTATAGACAAGTTCATTTTATAAGTTTTTGATATTTTATATAAAGTTATATTTATTTCTGCAGATGGAACTCCCTATATGATAGTGTGATGGTCCTTCTGGAGGTTTTAAGGGTCGAAAACCAAATGGATGCCATAAACACCATCCTCATCAAGCAGCCCAAGGGAGGTTCCCCTCTCACAGAGGTAGACGTCGAGGTAAATATAAAGTATTTTTAAAGTAGCAATTGCTCTTTTAATATTTTTATTTATAATTTAATAAATTTATTAAATTATAAATCTCCTCACAAACCCAAACCCCCTCCATTAATCCCTGTTCTGTACCTGTACCATCGCTCTTGCTTGCCCAACACTCATATCGCTACTTCGTAAACAATCTCTAACTGAATATATCCACCTTTTTTTCCGGTCGTCCGACAGGCAAAACACTCTCACATGTGCTCTTATACACTTTCTTAACCAATATGGTGTTCTCCACCTTCTCCACATGTCCAAACCATCTTACAAAATCCTCATCAAATTTGGCAGTCTTTTCCCTTACCCGCAAGACACGCTTCCATGATAAACTCGTTCCTCATCTTATCCAATCTCCTAACTGCCAAGAACGCCCTCAGATTGTCCATCTGTACAACCCTCACTCTTGATCTATTCGCCCTATTCCATACAGATACCTCGCTCTCGTGCTCCCGTATTTTTATTAATAATCAATTATGCTTACGTAACTAAGCAATATATTAATTTTCACTCTTTCAGGTCATGAACGAGTACACATTGGTCATGCAGCCTGTGGCGCAGTGTCTTGATATGCTTCAGGGGGAGAAAAGGGCATACATGGGCACCCTCCTACCCCAACTTTGGTTGATGAAGACCAGCCTTGAGGAGAAGAGTGAAAATATTCATCTTGTGTATGCAAGGCCACTAGTACAGGCCCTCCTCAGTGGCTATGAAAAGAGGTTTGGCCACCTCTTTCAGAATAGGGATCTCCTTATGGCCACTGCCCTTCACCCCTCCTTCACCCTTAAGGCCCTAGAAAGCATTGCACCTGACATGGTGGAGGAGATCGGGGACAGGATTACCCGGAAGATAGGGGACTCCATCAAACCCACTGAGAAACAGCAGCAGCGTCAGCTTGGCCAGCCAACAGAAAAAGAACCCCACAATTCAGACGCACTCCTATTCAGTAAATTGTTTTCTAGAGTATTGGTACGCAGAGCAAGCCAGCAACAGGATGTGGAAATCGTCATACGAAAGTCCATGGAGGAGTGGGTGCCCTCTCAAGAAGATCCGAGCTGTTCCTGTTTCCCCAACCAGCATAGGGAGATATGGATAGATCTATTTATAAAATATAATACCCCCATTCCTAGTTCAGCAGCTGTGGAGAGGTGCTTCAGCGCGGGTGGGGACATCCTCAGGGCCAAGAGATCGTCCTTGAAGGAGGAAAGGTTTGAGGACCTTCTTTTCCTCAAAGGAAATATGGACCTCCTGCAGGAAGTGATTAGCCAGGAGGACATGGAGGAGGAAGAGGACCTATAGCTATGAAAGTATTTAACTTTTTATGTAGTTAACATTTAATAAAAAAATTAAATAAATCTGTTTTACTATCTTATAAAAGGTTTAAAATGTAAAGGCATGCTTTCGTTATCGCGCAAAAGTTTACTTTGTAATTTAACGGTATCGCCGTAGGATAGCCGAATAGCCGCATAGTTAATGCCGCACTGAGGTTTTCAAAAATGCAGTCGGATAGCCGACGACGCACTAGTTAGGTGGCAAAGCCGAATAGCCGATGACGGACCTCGAAAAATTATAGCCGCGCTCCAGCTCTGATATATATATATATATATATAGTTATATATATATATATATATATATATATATATATATATATATATATATATATATATATATAGTTATATATATATATATATATATATATATATATATATATATATATATATATATATATATATATATATATATATATATATATATATTAAATAAAATATATATATATATATATATATATATATATATATATATATATATATATATATATACATATATGCTTCAAAAAAAAGTTACAAAATGTCCTGCTAATTATTCAACAAATTTATTTAGAATTGAAAATTTGCAATAATTTTTATTTACTCGTCCACTCGATATGAAATTTTTAGAGCATCTCTATACTTAATTAAGCAAGATACACATTTTTTATTAGTTAATTTATTTGTATACCCAACAGTTTTGCTTCTGGACACTGAAGAATTTTTTTTTAAAACATTTTCTCCCGTTTTCAGAGACAAAACCCTTTGAGTATGCAAATAAACAACTATTAATATTGATCGGATGAATGGAGAAAAGTAATCGTATTTTTTTTTTCATTAATGTAAAAAAAATGCCTTGTTTTGGAAATTGAATGCAACTTTATTGGCGGCAGATATCAAAAATTTATCTTTCAGAATTCTAGAAAATAGACCCATATGCGTGTATTCATGTTTCAGGTTATTTTGCCTTATAAATGATGTTTCATATGGTAGACCCTGGAGTGGATTAAAACTCATTAACAAAATGAAAAATAATGATTTTCACAATAATTACCTTTTTACCTGAATAAAAAAAATTTAAAGTAAGGTAAAAGCCGAAACATAATACGATAGTCATTAAGTACATTACAATAATTTGGTATCGTTTATAACAACCAGCAATGTAAAGTAAATTTGTCACCGTTATTAATCAACCAAAAAACCAATATATCATAATGTCCGTGAAAAATTCATTTGAATTTTTTTGCAATTCTTTGAAATTCTATTTGTGAATTCCGTAGATTTTATTTCCTTTATAAAAAGTTATCGTTTTCTTTTGATCAAAATTTGGCCGTTCGCCGAGCAAGTTACTGAAAATTCTGACGAAAAGATATATTCAGTTTTATGTAAGTGCGTTAGGTATCTAACCACCATACCTTTCTTTCTTCTCGATCTTTTGGTAAATATACCTTGTAATTTCTCGAACAGAGTAAATAGTTCGGTTACTGAAGAAAACAATATTCTCTTTCATTTCTTTTTTCCGTAAGTCTTATTTTTCATTTTACATTCTTTGATGGTCAAGGGGTCATCAATAATTTTTTCTCAGGCTCATAATTTCCATAAGTTAGGGTTGGATTACATTGAAAGTGCTAAAGTACTATGACGTGGTAAGTTCAGTTGTTTGGTTGTATTTGAAACTCCGACTCCATCGTTACAGTGGAAGAACCATCGTTTGTTTATGCTTTCTCGTATAATTTCATTATTTTGTCTTTTTAAAATATTTTCGTTTAAAATTTAACGCATGATTTTTACGCTTTTATAATTATTATATTAATAATGGCTAATGAAGTAAGAAGGTTTGGAAAAAAAAGGAAAAATACTGATATGCAAAAAGTTTTTTTTAATTTTAATAAAACATTTAATGATTAATAAGAATATATATATATATATATATATATATATATATATATATATATATATATATATATATATATATATATATATATATATATATATATATATATATATATATATATATATATATATATATATTTTCTACCTTCTCACCCATGACCAGCCAATCATGGGAGGGGCCCACACCGCATCTAGATACCCTGCCGACGATTCCGGTCTTCTCCTGATCCTACAGGGATGAAATGTTCAGATTGCTCTGTGTTGAGAGTTAGATAGACAGGAGTGAAAAAAGTGAGATGTGTCCTCCGGGACCTGGTTACAGTTTTGACAGATGTTTGTGGTGGTTTGGTTGAGTTTGAATCTGTGTTTATAATATTGTAAGTTAGAGTGGTGGCCACATCTTAACTTGCCCAAGGGTGACTGACTGCTTCCTGGTAGTGAGTTGAATTCTTTTGCTATTTCTGGTGGGTGTTTATTTAAGATATTGTTTGGTGGTCTATCTTAAGTAGTCTTCTGTTAGTGTCGTGTGGATTTGTTTAGTGTATGATGTGTTGTTTGGTGGAGGTGGTATGTTGTTCAGAATTTGTTTGTAATATAGAGCTTGTGAAGAAAGAGGTTATATATATATATATATATATATATATATATATATATATATATGAGTATGGTTGTTATATATATATATATATATATATATATATATATATATATATATATATATAGCTGAAAGTTAAAAAACGACCTCGTTTTATTTAAAGAACGCTTTTCATATATATATATATATATATATATATATAGTATATATATATATATATATATATATATATATATATATATATATATATATATATATATATATATATATATATATATATATATATATATATATATGGACAT
>JABUQX010039665.1:25000-27500 GCA_015478945.1 Trachelipus rathkii
TCTATGAAAGAAAAGAACTAAATGGAAGGTTGAGAGGGATATCCTTTCTATGAAAAAAGAGAAATAAATTGAGAGTTGAGAGGTATATCCTTTCTATGAGAAAAGAGAACTAAATTGAGGATTGAGAGGGATATCCTTCTTATGAAACAAGGGAGCTAAATTGAGAGTTGAGAGCGATATCCTTTTTATGAAGGAAGAAAACTACATTGAGGGTTGAGAGAAATATCCTTTCTATGAAGGAAAAGAGCTATATTGAGGGTTGAGAGAGATATCCTTTTCTATGAAAGAGAACTAAATGGAGGGTTTAGAGGGGTATCCTTTCTATGAAGGAAGAGAACTACATTGAGGGGTGAGAGGGATATTCTTTCTATGAAAGAAGAGAAATAAATTGAGGGTTAAGAGGGATATCCTTTCTATGAAAGAAAGAGAACAATTGAGGGTTGAAGAGGGTACCTTTTTCTATGAAAGAAGAGAGCTAAATTGAGGGTTGAGAGGAATATCCTTCCTATGAAAGAAGAAAACTAAATTGAGGGTTGAGAGGGATACCCTATCTATGAAAGAAGAGAATTAAATTTATATTATTTATATTTTTACTTGCTGATACAGTACATTAGCCAATATATTTATGTAGCAATACAAAACCAAAATTAAAAATTTATATTCCAAACTTTCCAAATTGGCTAATGCAAAATAAAAATTGAAAATTTGGAAAGGAAATCAAGTATTTCGAAATCCTGTGCAGTTTATTTCCATTCGGGTCATTTATAAAACTGAAAATTATTATCTATTTTTTTTAATTAATTTATTATTATTATTATTATTATTATTATTATTATTATTATTATTATTATTATTATTATTATTATTATTATTATTATTATTATTATTATTATTATTATTATTATTATTATTATTATTATTATTATTATTATTATTATTATTATTATTATTATTATTATTATTATTATTATTATTTTAATATCCACTTGAAGCCCTTCTTCGTTCTTGAATTTATCCAAATTTCAAGAAGGAGGACAAGCAAAGAAGTTATAAGTCCCATACCAAGACACGCAAATAAAGCAAATACCTGAGAATAAATTATGAGTTTATATATATATATATATATATATATATATATATATATATATATATATATATATATATATATATATATATATATATATATATATATATATATATATATATATTATTTCATGTCTTTTTCAGAAAGATAGTATATAAAAATATTTGTAGATAATTTTTTGTAATTTTAAAGATATATGATACTAAAAAAGTTAAAGCATTAAATTATAAAAGGAATAAAGAAATATATATATATTATAAAAATATATACATAAATAAAAAGGAATAAAATATAAAACAAGAAAAAGAAAGAAATATAAAAAATATTAATAGATTATGTACATAATAAAGAACAAAGAAGAATAATTAAATCAACAAAGAAGATAACAAGTAAAGATGGACAAACAAAAATGATGATATCTATTTAAAAAGAATATTTGAAAGGTTATATATTATTTTACTTTAAACATTTTATCTACAAATTCTCTTGTTTGCTAAACAAAATAAAATGCCAAAAAAGGAAGAAAAAGCAAAGGAGATTTTTTCAATAACAATGGATAAATTAACTAACATCATAAAGGATCTAGTAGATAGTAAAGAAAAAAGAGAAACAACAGAAGAAAGAAAAATGAATTTGATAATACCTAAATTTAGTGGAAAAAGAGAAGAATCTTTTGAAGAATATTTATTCAAGTTAAAAGTATGGAGAGAAGTATCTCAGGAAAAATAGCACAAATAATAGGAGGTTTAGCAGGTAAACTACTAGGGGTAATTATGTCTTTAAATGAAGAAGAATTATGGACAGAAAATGGAGTAGAAATAATTATAAATACATTAAAAGAAAGATACTGTAGAAATAAAGAACAAGAAAGTTATTTTAAAGTACAAACACTTCTGAATATGCAACAAAAGAGAGGAGAATCCTTTACAGAATATGTAGATCAATAACTCAGATATGAAGGACAAGGAAAGAAAGTTAATTATAAATAAGATTGAAGGAATTAAAACAAATATTTTTATAACAACTAAAGAATCAATTGTAAATATGATGGAATCAGTAGTTGAAATAGTAGAAAAAGAAGAAACTAAAAAAGAAAATTGGTATAATGATAATAAATTTTGAACGTGTGTGTGGGGGTGTATGGGGGTGGGAGTGTGTATGCATATGGATCTATGTATATATATATATATATATAATATATATATATATAATATATATATATATATATATATATATATTATATATAATATATATATATATATATATATATATATATATATATATATATATATATGTATATGTATATGTAAATAACAACTCACGTACGTTCATGACTTTGTCATGAACGAACGCTCGTGTGTACCCGCCGAAGGCGCGCACATGTATACGCACATGTAATACGTACACGTTTGCGTT
>JABUQX010039665.1:32500-37500 GCA_015478945.1 Trachelipus rathkii
GTCTCTTGTTAGATCGTACTGTTCGATACCAACAAACACTTTATCGAATTAGTTGTGGTAGTATCAGTTGACTTTTTTATGTCTATCTTCATATATGTTTTACAGTATCACTGCAAATTAACAATATGATCAATTTATTGCCTCCTTGAAACTGAACTTAGATACAAGATCAAACTCTAATTTACCACAATAATTGTGTTTGGGTTCATTTGTAGCATACGGTACAGACTTTTTATCACGTGGATATTGTGAATCACATTTACATTAGGGTTACGAAGTTTCTTGTTTTCATGATGTCAATGATAAAAATATGAACATTCGAACATTTATGCTTTTTTAGTGAGTATGAGGATTGCAGAATGCAGATCTTGAAAATGAACTAATTGAAATTGCAGAGGCCGGAACTCTGATTATACGTGTGTGTGTGTGTGTGTGTGTGTGTGTGTGTGTGTTGTGTGTGTGTGTGTTGTGTTGTGTGTGTGTGTGTGTGTGTGTGTATGTGTGTGTGTGTGTGTGTGTGTTTGATCACGTTATGTATGCGTTCTGTATATGTCATCAGGTAACATATGAAGGGTCAAAGAAATACCTCTGTAAATCAGGTCTTTTGGATAATTCCGATGCCGGTTTATTTTTTTATTTTATAAAAAATTTTTCAGCCTATTAAGATGTCCTGTTGAAGATAAGTTTTGATATGCTTGAGAAAAATAGGGAATAAAATTTTATTAAATAATTAACACTGTGAAGGCCTAATGAATAAATAACCTTAATATTTTCAAAGATTTTGAGGAATAGCTGCTTTGAGGAATAATTTAAAGATAGAAAAATCTGAATTTAGTTTAAAATTCCTCAGAATTTTTTGTGTTCAAATACAAATCATTTCAACATAGCAAATGATAAATAAAATAATATTCGATGATGCGGATGCTTTTTTTTAGTAATATTTGTTAGAACGAATAGTTAAATGCAAGAGACTGTTTAGTCTCAATTAAATTTCCACACGTATCAAAATATCTCTATTATTCAATATAAAAATTTTAAACCATAAATATTACATTTAATTATTTACTTACACTATTATCAACGTTTAATTTCAACCTACGTTTTCATGTTTTAGTTAAATAATTAAATACACTAAAGAGTTTTTGAAAAACTTAATTGAAATAGCAATAAAAGCAAAGCCTTACAAATAATTGAAAATTCCTGAAAACGGCGAATTTTTCTGGAACCCGAAAGCCATTCTTCCAGAAAAAGGTTCTTCTCCAATGTCTACGATTTGCTCTGCTTCTTCGGGTTTAATTACGTGTAAACTTTCATGAAATCCCAAATTCATGGTCAAAAAGACAACATTTCCTTAAATAGGGAAAAAAACTGTATTCTTTATTCTGTCAATAAAATAGTTCTTTGTTATTCCAAAAATTTACCATTATTAAACTATTATTGGAGGTGAAATTTACTCTTTCAAAATAATTTATTTCTGCATTATATATATAGTATATATATATATATATATATATATATATATATATCTATATATAATTTTTTTATATTATAATATTATTATATATACTATATATATATATATATATATATATATATATATATATATAGCATTCTATATATATATTTATATAAATTTTTATTTATGTTTTGTATTTATATATATATATTATAATATATATTATTATATATATATATATATATATATATATATATATATATATATATATATTATATATTTATATATATATATATATATATATATATATATATATATATATATATATATATATATATATATATATATATATATATATATATATATAATTATTATATATATATATATATCACTCCATTAAAACTTTGTAAAAAAAATTAATTTATGTTCGTACTTATGCTAAGATTTGCGCGAGCAAAATTTTAGCATAAGTCAAAGTGAAATAATATATAAACCCGTCCTGTTGAGATACTCTTCAGTCAGATAAAGTCAGATAAAATTAACAATAAGAATCAGAAGAAATAAATTCACTCAAGATACTCTCTCCAGAAATCCTCCCGGCAAGAGAGATAAATTTCAAGGAAAGGGCTGCGACTTGAATTTCGATCACAAATTTTCGCTAAAACGAAGAGTCAGAGGCAAGTGTGGAAAACGCGCTGGAAAAGGCTGTGACTACCAATTCGCCTACGAAGAGAGAGTATCTCAACAGAAGGGACTTTTGTTACTTTACTTTCATTGAATATCTTTATTACTTATTGTAATGCAGTATTACATGAAGTATATAAATTGTTTCATTTATTTGTTTTAAAATAGAGGTTACGTGTTGCCATCGCAATATCGTTATTTTTTTTGTATATATACCAAATGTAAGCTGCAAAGGCCCGGTCAAAATACTGTAAATATGTTTATATTGTAAGGAGAAACAATAACCAATGAGAACTCATCTTTTAAAACTTATTTTTAAAATCTGAATTGTCATTGGTCGTTGTTAACAAAGCTTTATGAATAGTAATATTATTATTATTATTATTATTATTATTATTATTATTATTATTATTATTATTATTATTATTATTATTATTATTATTATTATTATTTTATTATTATTATATTTTTATTATTATTATTATTATTATTGTTCTTAATTATTTTATTATTTTAAATATTTTTAATCAAAAGGGGGTGGTATTGCGTATTACTATATATATGTAAATGATTTTATATATATATATAAATAAATATGTTATTGAATAAATGCATTTTTTGTTAAGGTGTGGTAGTTCGTAATCTTCAATTTACGTTAGCTTTTTTGTCCTGATTGGAACGAAGGATTGTCGTTTCTTGAGAAATACTATGATATTGTAAGAAATGCCAATCCCGCCTCCCCTTGAGATGGCTTGTATATATTTGTTTTTCTAAATTAATTGATAAATGTATACATTATTTTACTTTCTGTTTTTAAGGGCTGTGATTCGATAAGAGACGTAATCTGTGTTACTAGAATTTGTATAAATAGTAAAAACAAGAATAATTTTGATCTTTTTCGCTTTCATTGTTGTTAACCCAAGGTGTTTATAGTTGGTAGTTGTGAATGCCTCATATATTCTCGATCAATTTTTATTATGTGTTAAATTGTATATTGTGTAACCAAGTAGTGTTTTGTTCTATGTTTTATTACAAAAGTGAATGTAATATTTATTTCAAATTAAATATGGTGATTTAATTTCAATGTGTAAAATATTGTAGTTTTGTTTATTGTAAAGATAAAAGTAATTGAGTTTGTGCTCTTAAAGCATTTGTGATTATATTGTATTTCTTATGTGCATTGATATATCAGAGTGTCGTCTGCAATATTGCATTTTGTAAGGTGCATTGCTTTGAATCTAGATGTTACTGGCAGGTAAGCTTGTATTTTAAATAATTTATTTTCTGAAGTTTCGCGATTAAATATACTGTGGTAATGAATATAAAACGTTTATAAGTTTAAATATTTATTTGTTAACATATGATTAATTGTTACAGCCACGATTTTGTTTGCAATAAAAGAATTATTTATTTACTAATAGGCAACTCGTTTGTATTAGAGTAACTGTTAAAGTAAACAGCTGATCTTGTATGGTGTGATCACATTGACAAATCGACATTTGTATTAAATTTCAAATTTGATTAATTTTCAAGTAAAGTTTTAAGATTACTTATCAAATCATCCAGTCTGTATATTTTTGTTAAGATATTTTATTTATTTATATACATTTTTGAACATAAATATCTATATATTTTATATATACATATTTATGGGCGAGGATCTATATAAATTTAAAGTTAGAACATTTTGTTATTGTTTAACTGTTGTTTGCACATACCCATTGATGCACATGTAAATGTACATATCGCATGTATATATATATGGTCATTGATCTGCATTGCAAAGGAATATTTCAAGCATAAAATATAATCGATATTTAGGTACTGAGGTTCTATCTATTCAGTGTGCATGTATGTAGATACCTACGGACATCTAACTATATGTTCATGGATGCATAAGACTTAGTTTTGTATAAGCAGTACAACATTCATTTATTTTATTTTTTATTAAATATTTTAAACTTATTCCAGTAGTTTTCTTGAGTGTTTCCAAAGGTTATTTATTTTCTTGATTATTTAAATATTCAAGTAGCAATTATTTTAGGTCTTAAAGACATTGATTTCATGAACAAAATAGTGATCATAAAACAGGTAAATTCTTTGATAACGAATAATATTGACTGAACGGTTTTCACATAAAGCAACGAATCCGGTCAAACCGTTGCTCCACTTGAAGGATCTTCAGGGAGATAAGTTGGTGAGTTTTAAGTATAAAGTCGCATTGTATTATTGCACAGGCCGGTGACTCATTCAACAGGAGATCTAGATACTGTTACAATATAGGTTTGAAAATCTTAGAAAGTGATAGTTGGTTGGATTGTCAAGGGGGCCTGGCTAAGGATTTGTTTATCAGTTTGAAGAGTAAGTTTTTGACATATAATTTAATATCTTTTCAACCAGCCCATTACACTTATGTTGAATAAAAACATCATTTCAAATATGGATTTCTAAATTACCATCCTCTTATATAGGGTGCTTGCTCACAAAAGAAGCACCAATCTAGCAAGTCTTACCCTAGATAATTGGTGAACCCGGAGAAGAACACCCAGAACTTCAATCAACAACGCCTTCTGAAAAACAAACAAAATGAAGAAAAAGAAAAAACTACAATAATACTAAAATTCTCAATCAGAACACTCGGAGAAAATGACTCAAGCAAACGAACATTATCGATACTGGACTTCAATTTTCATTTCTAATTTTTGATTATGGTCTTCACCTTTTCCCAACTATCACAGTTCGAGGATTCATCGCTAGACATAGCAAACTTTCTTTTCGGCATGGATTTCTTTCATCATTCAAGTTTGGATTATGGGCTGAAACTCATTTTTGGATTCCACTACGAACTCCGATTCCTTTT
>JABUQX010039666.1:0-2500 GCA_015478945.1 Trachelipus rathkii
ATATATATATATATATATATATATATATATATATATTTAGAACTAGTTTGTTCGCAAGATAAATAAAATTAACAGCTAAGTTTGTTTTTGACATATGTATGCCTGTGGCTCCAAAGCTGATGAACTATAAAAATACAATATATATATAATATATAGTACATATATATATATATATGTTATATAAATAGTATATATATAGTATATATATATATATATATATATGTTATATATATATATATATATATATATATATATATATATATATGACCTGTTATGTTTTAAGACTCCGTCAGTTTTGATTTTTTTTTTGTTTTTGTTTTTTTATATATTTCTAGTATATGATCCTAACAGTCAATTTTAGAGGTGAAAAACATGATTCAAAAATATATAGGACCAGTTACGTTTTACGACTCCGTCAGTTTTAATTTTTTTTTTTTTTAACTAAAGGAATACCCAAGGGTAAACCGCAAAGATGGCAGGAGTCGGGGTCTCTCGGCCTTCCGGGGGAACGGTGGACTCCAGCCCCGGACCCCCGCTCTGGTACGTTTGCGTGGTTCCTCCGTCCCTACTTACGGGGGTATGGAAACGTCCCCCTCGTCCCGTCGACTCGAGCCCCCTAAGTCTTTTCTATTCTTTATTTTTTTGGCTTTTATTAATTTTTTTTTTTTAATTTTTGTAATAAGCTTTACACGCTGATTCCAAATATGTAATTGGTTTTTCTGTAAGTGTCGTACTTTTCGAGATATTTTTTTTTTTTTTTTTTTTTTTTTTTTTTTTTTTTTTTTTTTTTTTTTACATTTTTATAATAAGCTTTATACGCTGATTTCAAATATGCAATTGGTTTTTCTGTAAGTGTCGTACTTTTCGAGAGATTTTTCATGCTCAAAATTTTATTGATAAAAATGTGATTTTTAAATAATTATTTAAAATATTTTGAACTTTTGAATCATGTCCATCACCACTGAAATTCATTGTTAGTATCATATACTAGCAATATGTTAAAAAAAAAAAAAATCAAAACTGACGGAGTTAAAACATAACAGGGCCTATAAGGACATATATATATATATATATATATATGTCATATTTTTATATTTATATTATATATATATATATATATATATATATATATATATATATATATATATATATATATATATATATATATATATATATATATATATATATATATAAATAAAAAATATATATATGGTCTTTGGTATTCTAGGGAGTAATAAAAAAATAGTATCTGAATGGTTGGTAATGATATCTGATAATTGAAAACGTAAAAAATTTGATGCTATAAAATGAATTGATTTTTTTTTCTTTTTTTGAACTTCAATATGAATTTGATTTTTTTTTTAATTTCTTTTATTTTTATTCTTCGTTTATTTCGATGTGAAGGTTTAATATTTATGTGTCCACAATGAGTGTTGAATACGTTAAGATTAGGTTTAGTTTTGATTCTCAGGTTAGGAAATTGATTTCAAAACCCCCAAAAAAGTAGTAAGTTTTGAAAATCGACCATTGCTCGGATTTGGGGTCGAATATCAATATTTCCTTCCCGATATTTTTTAGTTAATAGTCCAAAAATCTTTGTATATTTCAAGTTTGAAGTCATATAGAAAAAAAAATTGTATAGGACGAGTATCGAAAAATGTACAAAACATAAGATTTCAAAAAATGAAAATGCAAAAGAAATGACTAAAGACACAGAAAAGACTGAAACATTTTTAGATAGTTGTAGTGGCGCTGTGGTTTTGTTGGCATATTGATCAAATTGCTGAAAATTAAGAATTTGGACTCCATTTTAAGATTGGTGCTAAATGGGGCTCAGTCCAGAGCAAAAAATCAAACCCTCCCCTTAATCACAAATTTTTTTTTTGCTCCCTGGTTTAGCAAAGATATATATATATATTCAATATATATATATATATATATATATATATATATATATATATATATATATATATAGTATATATATATATAAGCATATATATAAGTATAGTTATATATATATATATATATATATATATATATATATATATAATCACATCTGGTTGGAAATGGCCAGACACCTACTAACTTCCACCAGTTGAAGAAAATCAAGAATATCAACTATGAAAATTAAAGGCCAACATGTCCCTGATTGAAAGAGCTGAGTAGAATTGTGTTGAGAAAATAGATAAAGTGGGTGTGTGTGTGTTCTCCGCAAAAGTGAAGTACACATGTATGATGCTGTGTGAAAGTCGCCCAAATCGGCCCTGCAGCGAGGAAGCATGGACGTTGAATTTATATAGGGGGGCGATAGTATAAAAGAGAGTGACGTAACAATTCGATTCGGGCAGAAAGAGATGTGTATATATATATATATGTTATTATATATATATATATTAGCAAGATAATAAGTAATATAGATATATATATATATATATATATATATATATATATATATATATATATATATATATATATATATAAGTTATATATATATATATAT
>JABUQX010039666.1:7500-15000 GCA_015478945.1 Trachelipus rathkii
TTATTTTATATCAGGATAATTTTTAGGATCTTTTAATTTGTTTATCACAACATTTTTTAACATTTAATACAAACTACTATATATATATATATATATATATATATATATATATATATATATATATATATATACATATATAACTATACTTATATATAACTATATATATATATATATATATATATATATATAAATATATATATATATATATATATTATATATATATATATAACTTATATATAAATATATATATATAACAACTACTAACTACTTCTATACACTATATATAACATATATATATATACTGCTATATATATATATATACTATATATATATATATATATATATATATATATATATATATATATACTACTGCTGCTACTCTGCTGCTGTATACTCCAATGGCTCAGGTCAATGGCTCCATTTGAAATGAAAACCAGTTTTAAATATAAAATACCATCTATATATATATATATGAGTGGAGGGCGAGAAGAATTATACAAAATAACTTATATATATATATATATATATATATATATATATATATATATATATATATATATATATATATATATAACTCATATATATACTATATATATATATATGGTGGAGGGAGCGAGAAGAATTATACAAAATAACGTGAAAGAGTAACAACAGATCACAAGAATTGAAAATAAAGTATTGTAATATCTTTCAACCTTCTCTCTTCATCATTATATGAATTCCATTGCTATATTTAAAAAAAAAAAAAAAAAAAAAAAAAAAAAAAAATTTTAAAAAGGTTTCAAAACTTATTACCGGTAAACAATAAAGTAAATTAGTAACCGATTGATATATAGAGTTCAATTTTTAAAATTGTTGATCATAAATTTAAAAAAATATATAATATATATGTTGCATTACTTTTCATAAAGCGCTAACGGCTATTTTAATAGAAGGTAGTTCTTGTTGAAAATAAGTGAACGTATTACAGAAGTACATAAATAAAAATAAAGAATACCTATGTTATCATACACTCTACTATATATAATATATATATATATATATATATATATATATATATATATATATATAACTTATATAACATAAAAAAAAATATGTATAAAGATATATATATTTATATGCAAAACTATATGCTATATAAGGTATATATATATATATATATAATTATATATATATATATATATATATATATATATATATATATATATATATATATATATATATATATATATATATATATATATATATATATATATATATATATATATATAATAGATAATTTCCTCTTTATGTATTTTTTATATGCTCTCTTGCCTGCTATATATATATATATATATATATATATATATATTAAAGATACTCTACTCTTGTCGTAGTTTGTATTTATTATTTGCGAACCCTTTGGCATAAAGGACAAATATTTTCAACCACTTAACTACCCATGTCATTGCTCATGAAAAATAAAAATTCAGCACCAGATTCTTCGAAATATTTTTGTTCAGTCATATTCCAGAGTTGGTGTTTTAAACATAGAGGCAGCCGAATGAGGCTTCTTGATATGAAGCGAAAGACTTCTGCAATTTGTTTTTAATTTATACCATTAACTCATGGAATATAGAAACATTTTAACATTGTTTTAACTTTAATTATGTTTCAAGTGTATTAATAAATTCATTTTAAATTATAGTTTTGCTTTATGCCAAAGGGTTCGCAACTAATAAATACAAACTACGTCAAGAGTAGAATATCTTTAATAACTATCATACCCGTTACCAGCAAAGGCATCATGCAGCAAGCTATTAGAGTACACTTTAGGAAATATCAATATATGTATATATACACATACATATATATCTATATATATATATATATATATATATAACCTTAATATATATATATATATATATAATGGCCCATTTGAAATGAAAAACCAGTTTTTAAATATAAAATACCATCTATATTTATTTAATAATTTACCGTTATTAAAATTTTATTGCAAAATGTTTATTGGGAAAATATGAACTGATCTATAATTTGAGGTTAAGAAAAACTTGATACATTAAAATATGAATCTTGCACCTGATATATATATATATATATATATATATATATATATATATATATATATATATATATAACATATATATATATATATATATATATATATATATATATATATACTATATATCTATTTTTATTTACTAATATATATATATATATATATATATATATATATATATATATATATATATATATATATATAACTTAGCAACATATATATATATATATATATATAGCATATTATCCCCACTATTTATATATATATATATATGTGATATATATATATATATATATATATATATATATATATGCTGCTACTATAACTATATATATACTGTAACTATATATATATATATATATATATATATATATATATATCTTTAACATATATATATAACATATATATATATATATATATATATATATATATATATATATATATATATGTATACCTGTAACATATACTATATATATATACTTAACCCAACCCAACTTATATATATATGTGTGAGTATATGTGTGGTTGTGATATATGGTCCGTCTGAGTTGGAATGTTGAGGAGAGTGAGATTTTCTGGAACGATTTGAATGATGTTTTGGGCGGGGTGAGTGTGGCCTTCAGAATAATTGCATTGAACGACTTGAATGTTTGGATAAGCGATTGAAAGACGGAAGGTTTAACAGGTGCCTTTGGGGTTGCGGGAGAAAAGGAGAATAGTAGGAAGTTGGCTGATTTCTGCGAGGAGAGAGATATGTGTGCTCAAGTAATACATTCTTCGAGCATAATACTATCCCTGTGTATACGAGAGTTTGTGTAGGTAGAGATAGTGTCGTAGTAAAGAGTATGACTGATTTTATGTTGTTGAAGTAGGAGATGTTGAAGTATGTGATAGATGCAAGTGAAAGCGCATGCGAATAAACCAGTTGAATGTGAACAAGATGGAACTGAGCAAATCTGGAAGCAAATAAAGGAAGCGTTTGTTAATACAACAGAAGTGTGTGGGTGTGCCAAAGAAAGAAGTTAGAATATCAATAGTGGAAGGTGATATGAAGAGGTGATATAAGCGGTAGAAAGTAAAAAAAATATGCGTGGTTGGATATACCGAATCCCAATGATGAGATTTCGAAAGAAAGGTGTTTTGGAAATAAATAATTAGAAAACGAGGAATGCTAAAAGTTGCGTACTAGGAAATAAAAGAGGGAAATAAACAGTTTGGAAGAACGATGAATGGAGATTTACAAACGAATAGGAGGCTGTTATGGAAAGAATTACGAAAGGTTAAGAAAGAGAGCAAGGTCAATCTTCATAGAATCATGAATGGGGAATGGTTCTTTCGTGACTGATAACATGGACGTGAGGAGAGTGTGGAGAACATTTCGAAAATCTACATAACATTGGAGTTGATGAAAAATGATAGTAGTGTGTGTAGGTTTGATAGTGTGCGAAGTAGTAGTTATTTTGGAGATGAGGTAATTAGTAGGGAGTAATAGGTAGAATGAAGCTTGAAGGATGATAAATCAGCAAGCATAGATGAAATTATTGGTGAAATGATCAAGATTATGAGTAATATTGCAATTTACTGGATATGAAAGTTGTTAACAAAAAGGTGGAGTGTGTAGTTCCGGTGGAATGGAGGAGAGCAGTGATAGTACATTTGTATAAGGGGGTAAGGTTGATAAGGGAAAGCGTAAAAACTATAGGGGTATTAGTTTATTAAGTGTTGTAGAGAAGATACATCTGGTATTTTGGTTGAAGGAGTTCGTAGACTGACTGAGGGGTTGATTGTTGAAGAACAAAGTGCATTTAGAAGTGTTAGAGGATGTATAGATGTATATGTTGCGACTGAGACCGACATACTCGGACGCTCTACCGACTGAGCCATCCTCTAACCCAAAAAAGTTAGATTCAAGAACAGCTTTCAAACGACCGAGCCCCCTTCAAGGCGATATCAACAGGTTTTCACCCTGTCCTTCCCTCGTTCTGTAAGATTTAATAAATGTAAATACTGCAATAGACCGCAGCTTAAATTTGTATAGTAAATAAAGAACTATTGTGGGAAGATAAAGAAAATTGCCTCCTCTGGGGTCGAACCAACGCATGTTGCGTCTCATGTCGTTTGAAGCAGTTCCAGAGTATATATTTTTGTAGAGATGTATCGATCTCAGTCGCAACATGCGTTGGTTCGACCCCAGAGGAGGCAATTTTCTTTACCTTCCCACAATAGTTCTTTATTTACTATACAAATTTAAGCTGCGGTCTATTGCAGTATTTACATTTATTAAATCTTACAGAACGAGGGAAGGACAGGGTGAAAACCTGTTGATATCGCCTTGAAGGGGGCTCGGTCGTTTGAAAGCTGTTCTTGAATCTAACTTTTTTGGGTTAGAGGATGGCTCAGTCGGTAGAGCGTCCGAGTATGTCGGTCTCAGTCGCAACATGCGTTGGTTCGACCCCAGAGGAGGCAATTTTCTTTACCTTCCCACAATAGTTCTTTATTTACTATACAAATTTAAGCTGCGGTCTATTGCAGTATTTACATTTATTATTATTATTATTATTATTATTATTATTATTATTATTATTATTATTATTATTATTATTATTATTATTATTATATATATATATATATATATATATATATATATATATATATATATATATATATATATATATATATATATATATATATATATATATATATATATATATATATATATATATATATATATATATATATACTCTATATATATTACAGGTAACCACCACTTCCGGCAGAACCCTTTTCAGGAGGGGGCAGCAGACAAAGAAGAGAAAAGATGATCCACCAAAACTCTAGTTTAACCCAAAATCTCTCAGAGCCGGTTAGAAGCAAAATTTAAGAGAGGAAAATTAAATGCAGCAGGAGAAACAGGCAGAATAATGATGTCCTGGAATTCCAAAGAAAAAAGGTAGCAAAAAAGAACAAGGCACCACAACGAGCAAGCCTGAGGTTTAAAATATTTCACACAATTCATGTAGCAGGGAACCCTTTTTGCTATGATGGTGACATACTGACGATGGAATACGAGATATCTTCTCTCTCGAGCACTTCCAGCTATAGTATCTGTAAATATCAGGAAAGGCAACGGCAAATGTAGCGCTTGTCAGTCATGCACACCGGGTCTTATATAACCCGTAGTGACAGAATTTTATTACCCAATCGTATTGTGATTAATTTTCTTTTTTTTTTCAGAAAAATTTCTGTTTTACACAGCAGCGACAGATGAAACAGATGCCTACAAACGGTTCATGAGATCTGCTGCTGTTTACTCCTCATCTAAGGTACAAACCAAGCCTCCATATTTGTGTCGTCATTAAGCTCTACTTCATATTTTTTAAATGATTTACTATGCCATTATTGTTCTGAGAATTTTTTTAAGGTGATTACCACCTTTATCTTAAGAATGATAACATTGATTTTCATATTTAGTGTAGTGATATGTCAGACATCTGCATTTGCATACACGCGGAAAAGCCGCAAAATCTTAAATGATCTCCATCCACATCAGCTACGGACATATCCGATAATCTGCATTCACGTGAAATAAGCATAGATGTTCGGATATCTACTTTTAACACGCCTTATCTTTAAACCAAATTTCCTCTCTTAAACTTGGTACTGTAGTACTATTCAAGATAGTACAAAATAACGTAGAAGAAAAGAAGATAATCCTAGAAGAAACTATATATATATATATATATATATATATATATATATATATATATATATATATATATATATATATATATATATATATATATATATATATATATATATATATATATATTATATATATATATATATATATATATTTATATATATATATATATTTTGATATATCCCTTTGCACTTAGTTGCCCTTTGCGTTTTCCTTTTCGCCTTTCACCTTCTCAGAGTATTTCTAGCGTACTCTATACTAAACTGAAGTACTTTGACACCCACCACTACCACCTTTCTTCACATGTCCCAAACAGATTTCCAATCGCATCCTCGAACACTACATTTAAAGAAAAAAGAATTAAAATGTATAAACATAAATCTGCCTTGGAGATGCATGGATGGGCGGCATTCAAACAATGTCCCTCGTCCACTCCTTCCACCATCACAACTTGAGAGTTGACGGCCTACGGTGATGGAGTTACGTCCGCCACAACATCGCCAACTGCTTGCTCTTGTGCATGGTCTTTTTCATTAAAATCTACAACATTCGTGGTCTCCATTCTATTTTCCAATTTATTGAACATCACCTCTTCGTCTATACTTCACCTCTTGCTCTTGACTGAAACTCTGGTGTTTGAATACTCCGACATCAAACCGTACTTTGTTCCCTCCTACTGTTTCAATCCTCAATTTTCATCCAAAGGCGATTGTTGTGCATAATTGCGTAATGACTTCTGCTCTCGTGGTTGTACTTTGGGGGTCTTCTGAATTTTGTACAATTACTCAGGTTATCTTACAAACCTACGAGTAATTTCATTTGTCTACTTTATTTATCAACTAACTCAACTGAGTATCCTAAATTCTTCGACTATCTAAGCTCCAAAATAGTGAACAATCTTTTCTCCCTTTCCTCTCCGAAATCATTATTTATTTTAGGTGATTTCAATGTTCACCACAGCCAATGGCTTTCTTCTAATTCTTAAGACAGAGCCGGCAAATTGTCATTTAATTTCTATATCCAGAATGACATTCGAGCATATGGCAGATGATGCAGCTTTCTACCAATATCATTGAACGTCTTGGATATAAACCCAACTTTCTTAACCTTTTCTTAACTTCCAACCCACCTCCTTATATTGTTAAACTCTTCCCCTCTCTGGGCCAATTCGATCACCTTCTTATATCTGTACGCTCTTCTATCTCTGCAAGTTATCCGTAAGAAAGACCCCCACCTACCGCGATGAAACGTGGCGTTTCGGTACCCAAATTTGTCGTACTTGCTCTCGAACTACTATGGTTTCAATTGAAATGATTATTATTGGTTCAGGTGGAGGTCCCTCGGGCTTCGTAGAATATATAACCAAGGCGATTCTCTCTGGCATGGAGGCGTACATTCAATACTTTTTTCCTTCAACTAAAACTAACAAACCTTAGTTTAAATCTACTTTTCTCGTGGTTTTCACCAAAGGAACGCTGCCCTCGTCTTCAAGCTCCAGAAAATAATTCAACTTATAATGTATTTCATTCCGGGATCGTGCAGAATAACTAAAAACTCTCTTCTCCGTAAATAGTGGAATAATCGTTCTGGTTCCTCTTTCTCACGTCATTTCCGACATTTTGCAAAAAAAAAAATTTAACTTTGCTTCCTCCTCTTTCCTTTCTTTTGTATCTTCCGACTACATAACTGCAGTTGACCTTCTGCTATAGCCAAACTCTTCGCCTCTAATTTCACCATAGAC